>JABUQX010043355.1:0-25000 GCA_015478945.1 Trachelipus rathkii | reverse complement strand
GATAATCAGCAAACACTTGTTTGTCATCCTTTCGAAATACCTCTGAAGAGAGTATTAATATTCTCAGATTATGACAGTTAAAGAATAAAAATGATGAGACAGATGATATTGAGATCTTTCTCTCCATAACTTATGGTTTGGTTGCATTTGTTATTGTACCATTAATGATAGCTTCATTCTAGTGATTACAAAATTAAAGTTATCGTACAGTATTATTGCTGCATGCAAAAATGTTTATAATCAGTGTTACTAATTGGCGGGTAATTACCCGATTTGCGAGTAATTTAAGGTAGTGTGGGTATGTAATATGATTCTAGAATAGGTTTTATTGAAAGGGGTTAGAAATGGAATAATGTTGTATACTTCATAGGGTGTTTCTTCGGAGAAGGGGATAATAGTAGCCAGTAAGTAATGATTATTTCCTAAGATATATGACCAAGAGAAAGTAAGAAATTAGTAGAAATTTTCACGGTTAAGGGGAAGTATTGGTTGGTGATGTAGGGTTTGACTGCTGTTTCGGATGAGTTCAAAGATGATGTCATATGAATAAAGATTTAAAGGGGTGTTATGGGTTTTCGTTGTTTTCCAGATGTTTGGACTGTCATAATAAGGTGGTGTATATTGTCTGCGATGACCTTTTCTAGATTGAGGTAAATGCTTAACTTTAAGAGTTCTTGTTGTAGTTCTATTGAGGATATTGATGAATTTACATACTTTGTTATGACTATTAAGTTTTCTTTAATGACTGTTAGTTTGTTGGTGTTGTTATGTACTTGTTCCTTTAAGTTATAAAAGTGAGTTCTTGTATCTTGTAAAATATTTATTCTAGTTTTGAGCTTTTGAATATCATTCATGGTGGCGGTTCCAAATAAGTATTGTAACGCTGTACCGCCTATATCCATTAAACCTATTTTGCTTTTCCTGGGGTTTGCTGAAGGATGAGTTTTTAAATGGGATAATACCCAGGGATCTTCGGACAAAGTTATGAATTTCTTTTGACTTTCATCCAGTAATAATTTTATATAATTTAATTCTGGGGAAGTATTAGTTACATCTGAGTGAAATCTACTTTTAAATCTTTCTTGCAAATACGGAATATAAATAGATGTTAAATCTTTATTTTTGATACTATCCTTTGTATTTGTTGGTATATTTCTTTTGTACATCTTAAGTCTGTATGGATTTCTAAATAGCTTGTTATGAATTTAGTCTGCCCTGTTTGTTTTACTATGAATCCAGGGTGTATTTCATAAGTTGATTTTTTTATTTCTTTTTTCCAGAGAGAAGGAGGCTGATAGCAATATTTGGAGGAATAACCAATTGATAAGCATGTTGCCTGTGAGAAAAATATATGAAAGTTTTATGAGAGATGGTTTTTGTGCAATGTTTTGCTGTGAAAAAAAATAATTATAAGTTATTTGTACTTGATGTTAAATTGTTGTCAAATTTCTTTTTGTTTTTATTACTTGAAAATGTGTTTACCGTTTTCTATTTTACATATTTGAAATGTGCATTTTTAATATGTCTTTATATTTATACAATGGTGTGAATGTATAAATTGTTTTCCCCTTGGGAGTTTTAAAAGAAAATCTAAATAACTATTTACGGCTTTTGAGGTCTTGGGGGGAAACCTCTACCGCGAGGGACATTTTGTGGAGGTGGTAAGTGATATCGTCTGCCTCCTCTAGTTATTGTTCTCTGTTGTGTATCTCTTAAATACATGGGGAAAGGAATGTTGGTGTTCCTCATTGGGAAATTTGGGACATAGGTATGATCGCGAGACCTATCATCTGGCGGGGATGGAGGCGATGTATTTCTAGTTGTTGATGGAGGAAGTTGTGGAATTGTCTTGTGGTGAAGGAAATTAAAGTGATGAAGGAGGTTGTAAAGGTCCTTGTGGGATGGGGGAAAGGGTGGTATGGGTGGACGAGAAGCTGGGATGGGATGTGTTACTTTGAAGTGATATTTAGGAGGTAATGGAGGTGGTGGAGAAGATTGAATTTGTGATGCTGAAGGCTGTGAAGGGGATGGAGAATCGTCGAAAGATAGTTTAGGAGGTATAGTGGTGGGAAAACCTTTGAAAGTTAGTCGTTTTGGAGGGGAAGGAGAGAAGAGAAAGTTGGGTTTTGGAGATGGTAGATGAGCGTGGGAGGAAGGATGTGACTGAGTTTGAGAGGGAGGAGTTGAATCAGATGTAGAATGGAAAAGTTGAATGAGGTTGTGATTTGAGAGGTGAATGGGAGGTAGGTAAGTGAGATGGTTGTGGTAGAAGAGGAGAATGTGTTTGAGAAGAAAGAGGAGAACTAGTTGGAGGTGGAAGAGGTTAATGTGTTTGAGAAGAAAGAGGAGAACTAGGGAGATGTGGAAGAGGTGAATGTGTTGGAGAAGGAAGAGGAGGAGGAGGTAAGAGATTTCTCTGTGGTGATTGCAAGGAATGCGGGAGTTGTCTTTTGAAATAGATGGTGTCAAGAATAGGTGGGGTAGGGGGAGGGGGTTGAATTTGTTGAATGATATTAGGAGGGGGTTTATTAGATGGTACAAGATCGCCTTTGGGGTTGTTAGTAGAAATTGGAACATTATCAGCTCTAAGTTTAGTGATTTTTATATTATCCCTATGGACAATGAAAGTTTTAGATGTTTTTAAGCATTGTAGGAGTAATTTATTGAAATGTACTAACTGCTTCACTTGAAAGGGGCCGGACCATTTCGAGAATAATTTCGGACTTTGCCCTGATTTCTTTACGTCTAGTACAAAAACATAATCACCAACTCTAATAGGTGTTGAAGTTGCATTCTTATGTTGTCTATTCATTTGTGTATTTGTTTCTTGCTGAATGTGTTCGCGAGCTTGGTCTCGAATGAGATTTGCTCTTTATGCAAAATCCTTTACATATTTGTGAATAGGTTTTTGTGGTTCAGACCCTTTAGTAAAAGGAGATATATAATTGGGGAGATCCCATGTAAGATGTTTGTTGTAAGTATACAACAAAAAATGAGGAGTACAACCGATAGAAGAATTGAAAGTGGAATTTATATCAATATGAGTGAAAGGTATTAATTTGCCCCAGTCGTTTTGATTGGAGTTTACGTAATGCCTTAGATGGTTTGCAATCTGTAACATGGCTCTCTCCGCCAAACTGTTACTAGATGGGTGTCTAACAACGATGTTAACAGCTTTAATGCCCCATTGCCTGCAAATTTCCTTTAAAAACTGAGAAGTCATTTCTGGAGCGCGGTCACTCAACATGATTTGTGGAGTGCTGTGGTGGCATATGGTCCTTTCCAGAAGCGCCGGAGCAATGTCTTTTGCGGTGTGCTGAGGGAGAGGGACAAGTTCCAGGTATCTAGTGAGGTTATCCTTCATTACCAAGATATATTTTGCCTTAGTCTCCTTGCAGGTTGGCAATGGGCCAAGCACATCTAAATGGACTTTAAAAAAGGTTCGAATGGAAGAGGGTAGGTTTTAATTTCGGCAATTTTCGGCTTGTTTCCCTTTACTCTCTGGCATGAGGTGCAGGTGGTGCAATGTTCTTTAACCAGCGTATATAGTTTCTGGAATATATAGTTTTCTCTAATTCTATATACTGTTCTCTCAATGCCACAGTGTCCAGATGGGAGAGAGTCATGATTAAATTCAATGATGGAATATATCATAGAATCTGGGACCTGAATTAAAAAGGTACCCTCTTGTGTGGCATAATGCAAAATGTCATCAATGAGGACATGGGGAAAAGTGTCAGCAGAAGTGTCTTGCTGCTGAAGAGGTTTATTATGGGAGATCAAGGGCTTAGCAAAATCATAAAGATCTTTCAATCTATTGCACGTCTTTTGTTCTTTTATAAAATTTTCTTTAGTGAGGTGGAATCGTGATTTTGGCAAAATTGTGTTTTGAGCGAAAACATGCGTAAGTGAAGGGGGATTTCTACTCAAATAATCAGGAACAATGTTTAATTTACCTTGTTTATGAATGATCGTGGGATTGAAATGTTGGATAAATAAGTTCCATCTCTCAAGACGCCCGGTGAGTTGTTTATGTCTGATGAGATGGATCAGAGGTTGATTATCTGTGATAATTGTTACTTCATACCCGAAAATGATATTTTTGAATTTGCGCAATGCAAAAACTATTGCCAGAGCTTCCAGCTCTAAAGTGTGGTAGTTTGTTTCTGCTTTAAAAAGCGACCTAGAGTTGAACGATTGGGGTTTTTCCCTATTGTTCTCATCTAGTTGAAATAAAACGGCTCCCAGAGCTACGTTTGAAGCATCCATGTTGATGAAGAAAGGTTTATTATAATCGGGATAGCACAATTGTGGTTGCAACAACAGTTTGTTTTTAAGGATATTGAAAGCTTCCTGTTGTTCGGGGCCCCATGGAAAATCGCTATTCTTACGGAATAGTTGTGTAATCGGCTTAATAGTTGTGGAGTAATTGCTTAACAACAGATCTGAGAAATAATTTAGAAAACCGAGGAGACTCCGTGTTTCTGAGACGTTTGTAGGAGGCTTAAAAGCTGTGAGAGTTTTGAGTTTTATAGGATCTGGAGAAATCCCATCTTTGAAAATTTTGAAGCCGTGGAAGAGTAGGGAATAGGGAAGTCCTTACATTTTGACAACTTCATTTTCAACTTGTTTTTTTGAAATGCGTCAAAAACCTTCTTTATGTTGTCAAGGTGGTTTTGCAAAGAAGTTCCCATGATAAGAACGTCGTCAACGAAAACTCTGCAGGCGTATCCCAACAGATGATGTAACGTTAATTCCATGAGCTTGGCGAAAGCTGAAGGTGCATTCGCTAATCCGAAATTCAAACGAGTTGGACAAAATTCTCCTCTAGTTGTTCTGAAAGCAAGGAGCGGTTGTGTCTCTTTTTCGATTTTTATAGAATTATAAGCATCATGGCAAAGTCGCCACTTTCACGGGTGCTTCCGTGAATTTTATATTTAAGCCTTGAATGTTGTATGGACTCGCTATCTACTCGATAATTCTTTATTCGTAGTGATACTACTCGTTCCAGCTATAATTCAAAATGAGAATAAGACGGAGTAACACAACCACAAGTCATTTCTCAAAGTAAAAAAGTGACGCTTCTTGAAAAGCTTTGCCGGTAGGCGCGAAGAGAGGGGGGGGGAAGAAAGAGAGATTGTATCCCGTTATGGGGGATGTCCCAAATGATGCAAATGCTTACTTGAAAAAAAAAAAACGGATAGTAATTTATATAAAAAAATTTCGTGAAAAATAATTTTTTTAAGTGTTAAATTAAAGAATATCTAAATAGAGATTCTGAAAGATATCAAAAATCGTTGAACAAAACAAAGATAAAGTAAATAGGAATAGTAAATATAAACATGTGTATTGGAAACTCTGCAAGAACTTTATCAGAAAAAAAGGGGGAGAGAGTTGGGGGAGAAAGTCACGCGATGTTTCTAGACGAAAGAGAAAATTTTAAAATTATGGGGTGACGTTATATAATTTTTCCTTTTTGGAAACCGGGAAAAAAAAAATTGTAGATAAGAAAAGTAAATGAATGCTTTTTCTTTTTTCTATCATAGAAAAAAATTTCTTTCTCTATATATATATATATATATATAATATATATATATATATATATATATATATATATATTATATATATTTATATATATATATATATATTATATATTTATATAATATATATTATATATATATATATGGGGAGACTTACCTTATATATTAAAAAAAGTGGTCTCAGGGAAAGGAAGATGGGAAAAATTAAGAGGAGAGGGCGGGGAATGAACATATGAGCTTAAGTGCTAACTACTTAGTTTACATAACTACTTGCATGTTATTAACATGTAGACGTGCATTTTTCGTATTATATCAATTTTTCTTTAATTTTCAGTAAAATTAAATTTAATATATTACTAAAGTTTAATCTTTTTTCTACCAATTGTCTTAACATTATCTTATACCATCCAAACAATAAAATCCTTCAAAATACCCACACTACCTTAAATTACTCGCAAATCGGGTAATTACCCGCCAATTAGTAACACTGATTAATAAACATTTTTTGCCATGCAGCATAATACTGTACGATAACTTTAATTTTTGTAATCACTAGAATGAAGCTAAAATTGTTGTAACTGTACGATTCCAGTGATTATTTATATATTTTTTCTTTGAGAAAAGGTGTAAAGAATAATATATATATATATATATATAATATATATATATTATATATTTTAATATATATATATCTATATATATATAATATATTATATATATTAATATTATATATATATATATATATATATATATATTATATATTATATATATAATATTATATATATATATATATATTCCCATTGTTTAAAATATTGTCATTGACTTCGCATTTACAAATGTTAAAAATAAATTATTTGCATTCGCACTCGGACACTCGGAATGCGACTAGAAAATGTTCTGATGGATTTGTTAGAAAATTTAGCAAATTTTGTGAAAAAATTGACTGAATGAAAGTTGACTATGCTGTCTCAAGCAGTGGACGTTAATTGAGTAACAATTGAAATCTAGCAATATTCATCCCTGTCCAGTGTGGTTTGTTATTATTTCGATATTGTTTCCCATAATATCGCAAATCGTACACTTTACAATCGTGTATTATTCTCTGAAAGGAAGAATGACATCTGAGTTAAGAACTATCTAATCAGTAAACCTTGAATAGTGTAGAAAAAGGAAAAATGTAATTGAATACATTATTCCAACTTTTAAAGAAGCGATAACAGATTTACTCTTTAAACTAATTTAGAAATCAAAATTATATGGGACAACTGAAAAGGAAAAATCATAAAGGAATGGGAATAATAGTAAAATTAAGAAATTATAGTAATGGATGATCTTCTGTTTCATCACGTTAAAATTCTTGGCTTTGTACGGATAACGAAAGTATCGGTCTCTATCAACACACTACTCAAAGGAAATACTACAGAGATGTTATTTGAAAGAAAATATATGACAGCGATAAAGCTAAAGTTTCAGAATTAAGGACCTCTATCAAATAATCATCCAAGTTAGCTTTCTCCCCTAACTAATTGTCAGATACTCAACTCAGATTTTCTTTGCTTTCTCATAGTAGTCATGCCTTGAAATTATTTATGAAATCAAATTTTGTGTCATGCTCTGAATCTCTCACTGAATGCCACACAGGTGAATACCTCAGTAACGCATTTAATGGAATGTTGGCGAAATGGAACCTATTCACAGATGATGTTCACTGTGTCATGACAGATGCTGGGGCCAATATAAAGAAAATTATGTTTCTTTCTTGAATAAATAATAAACTCCGTCAGTAATCACCTGCAGGTCAACATTGGAAATGATGTAACATCTCAAATATCGGTCAGCGCAGTTCTCTCAAAATATAGGTCAGTTGCTACATGCTTTAGTTATTCGATCATGACTGAAAAAGAATTAATTTACAGGCCAGAAATAATGTTTAACAACTTTCAGTAATGCATGACGTTACCATGTGCTGTAACATCATTCTGTAAATGATGATAAGTATGCAAGTGCTTAATGTATCTGACTGTTTGTACGGTCGCTTTAATGATAAGCTAATGTCCTAACATCCCATTACAGTTTTATTCCACCAAATTATATCATTGTACTCCAACCCTTTGAAGATATCATCATTAGCGGATATCATTCCCCACGCAACCAGTCTGAATAGAATATTATTATCCCCAGACAATGACAGTCATGAAATAAAAATAATGAGATATTGCGAGAAAGTAACAAAAGGTTCGATTTCAGAGAGAGAGAGAGAGAGAGAGAGAGAGAGAGAGAGAGAGAGAGAGAGAGAGAGAGAGAGAGAGAGAGAGAGAGAGAGAGAGAGAGACCAACGACTTGTATTCCAAAGCTACGCTTTTAGACCCTAGATATACAATACACAATTTTTTCACTTCTCAGGTTTCCACAAAAAGGAATAAAATGATCGTCAACTGAAAAAGTGAATAAAAAATTAGAAATATAAGTCTGAAACAGTTAATTAAAAGCAAAGAACATCAAGCGTTGCTTCAAAATCACCCACAAACAAGACTGTCAGTCACCGACATCATGAATGCAATCTTACATTTAATTAAGCTTTGGTGATGAAAATGATCAGCTGTCTGAACAGCTATCAGAAAGAGCCTACCAGTAAGACAAAGAGAAGCGCATTTTTCCTGAAGAAGACACTCTTGAAAGTTGGCGGATGCATGAGGAAAGGTATCATGATCTTTCGCAGTTAGTAAGGACTTACGTTGTTTGCTTGCCATGAAATTTTGCCAGTAAACATCCCTTTAATAGTGCTAGTCTGATCTATGATGGAAAACGTAGTAGTTTAAATGTTCAAAAAGAGTTGAAAAAAATTCTTATTTTTGAAGTACGAGAATAACCTTCAGTAATTTATTAATATAATATATATATTAAAATATATATTATATATATACTAAAATATATATTATATAAAATATATATTATATATTCGCATTCGCGAATATTAAAAAATATATATTCGAATTCAGATTCATATTCGCCGCAAATATTAAAAAAAAATTATTCTTAATATTATTATTATATTAAATGCATTATAAATATTTAGGTATAATCCATAACGAACAGCACGAAGTTCATTACTGGAAACTTTGTAAAACAATTTTGTATTTAAAGCATAGATACCGTAACCAATAGCAATATATATTTACACAAACATTTCTTAATAAATGTACCAAGCACAAGATATATCTTTTTAAACATTAGTTATGACCTAATTTTTCAATGATGTTACCTATCTAAGTTGGTAATAATTATCTCCCATCCTTCATGTAATCAGTTTTTTTTTGTTAAAATTAAACAGCTTTCCGAAACACTTTTTCATTCAAATCGTTCTTTGATATTTATAATAATTAATATGTTTTTCCAAGTGACGACTCCGTTACGGGCTTTACAATATTTCATTTTCAATAGACACAGTTTTCCTTTTTGTGCTTATTTATTTCGTTCAGAGTAAAGCTACCGAAATATTTTCATATTTATGGTAGAATATTAGAAGCATTTTCTTTTAAATATGATTCGCTGGTATCTCAATGTTATAATTCTCAATTGCTTTATACGTAATTCCTGCTTTTCGGAGAAAACAAATTTAGCGAAATCGTTTCAAAATCTTTACTTTAAATATCAATCAATCTCTAATAAATAGAGTGATAATATCGTGAGCAGGTAAAGCATATGATTAAGGTACCAGAAGGACGCAGCATTTCGCGCCAAATTATTTCACCCCAAACAAAAAAGGTAAGGTACCGAAGATTTTTCATACTCCTTTTCAAACTGATTAACTGACCGGCTCCTCTTTAAATGAGCTTTATATTATAATTAGTAAAAATAAGATCAACGAGTTTCCAAATAAAGTAAAAGCGATCCCCATCAACGAAACTTCGATAAAATGGTTATTGTTTATAGGATTTAGAAATTAATAACTGGTTTGATTTTTTGCTTATAGAGTGACCCTCGCTGAAGGAAAATTGGTGCTACGGAATAAATCGCGTCAATATCGATTATATCTTTATAGGACAATCGATTGTTATGAAACTATTAACAATTTTATTACTCGATTAATGATTCATTCGACAGTAATTCGACTCGCTATAGATTAAGGTTGGCGTAACACTCTATTAGTGATTTATTAAGTATTGATAAATATTTTTATCTTATTCTTAAGACGAAAAATATAAAAAAAGAAACCAGTTAATTCCAAAATAAAGTTTGTTTATAGAACGGGAACAGTGGGGAGACAGAGTGATTCACTTACCGTTTCGAAACAGAAGAGAATAAAAAAAAAAAAAAACAAAGAAGAAAAAAAAAAAAAAAAAAAAAAAAAAAAAAAAAAAAAAAATAAAAAAAATAACGATCTTTGACTAATTAGTCGGACGTGCTATTTGCTAGCACTAAGGTCAAACGTGTACGAAAAGATACCTAATCACCCGCCCCCACCGCTAATCGACTGTCAAAAAGAGAGATTGGAGACTTTTAATAATAAAATTTTTTTCATTCTTCCACTGAAACTTCACAATTTTATTTTGGTAGTCCTCTATAACTTGCGGAATGGATATATTTTAGGACTACATTTAATTTAATCTCATTAATTATAAAAGCAAATATTATCCTAAACTTTTCTATTTTCAAATTTTTTTTATCAAATAATCAATCTCAATTTAAAATGAATTTATATTTTGGTAATATTTCCTGCAATTTGACGCGAATTGCTGACATTTAAGATGGCGGAACTGTTCCACCTCTGATGAATTAATTATATATATATTATATATTATATAATTTAAATATTTATGCATTTATTAACTCGAAAGTATTAATATTATTTAATAATTATTTTTTCCATGTATATAATGCATGTACATGCATGAACGCCTATATATATATATTATTAGTATATATATAGGTATACTACGTCTTCCTATATGAATTAATAGGTATTATATTATTATTGCTACCCCTTACGTATATATTTTCCTCTAATATAGTGTGATAAGATTGGACGATACTGCTTCATTGCTATGACAGCTATTGAAATTTACTTCCGTGGGGACCAAAAAAAAGACTCATTTAATAGCAAAGTACGTGAATCTTCCAAGACATGTTTGTTTAGTTGTTCCAATTTTGAATATAAATGCATACGACAACTTGCGTTGTTTTAAATAGAAACTATGACAGAGAGAAAAAAAAAATTTTACTATAAAAGAAGAATTTATAATTAATTAACAAAAAAAAAATAGCATTTTGAAACAAAAGATAAAAAAAAAGTTAAATTAATTAATGTAATGTAAATTCAAATAGTGACGGTTTCCAGAACTTAATTTAAAGCTGGTATTCATGTACCCCCCCATTACTCCAAATTAAACTTCGTTTTAATTTCCCTCTCCGGCTTTCGTCTTTTCTAATACATTCATTAGATGGGAAACTAAACAAAATGGCCCCAAATATAGTATTAAAAATTAAATATGACTTCATTTAAATTGTTTTTTTAAATATTTCTAAAACAATTATTGTCCATAAAAACATAGTTGTCATAAGAGATATGCAGATAGAATTTTCCAGCGCCTCTAAATATTTCTTTTACAATGTTTAAATATGCAAACGAGTTCGCACACACACACACACGATCCACCACACACTACACAAAACCAACAAATCGCCAGCACTTATTCATTATTCTTTCATCCACACACACACACCACACACACACCACACACACCGCACACACACACCACACACCCACACACACACTATGATAGATAGTAGTGAATCTCCAATCTGAAGAAAATCAATTTGAAAATTTTTTTGTGTGTTATGACCTGACCTGATTAGATAATTGAAATAATATTGCTAATTTTAAGTTTTTTGTCAAGTTTAGTAATGTCGAACATTAATTCAGTTTGTTTTTTTTATTTTTTTTTTTTTTTTTAATTTTTAATTTGTTTTTTTGGTCTGTGCCCCAATTCTGTATCCGGTTTACTGTTTTAGCTTCCTTCGGGGTGGTGTCCCTATCACGCCGGCGCATATCATCTACCACTCCCATGCGGCTGACGGACAGACGTCTCCCGGAAAAACTTTAGGTGCATTCTTCTCCTGTACTGGGGCGGTATGTGCAGTGAAAAAAAAGAAACTATAAGGGGAAAACCGTTTTCGTGTTATTTTTTTTTTGATTTCGTGATCCAATCTTGTCTTTTTTTTAAGATTTTAAATGGCTGGGGGATTTGTGGAAAACGTTTCTACGAATTCTATAATATTTTTTTTTGCGATGGTTTTTATATTAAAATTAATATTATATTAATTTTTTTTTTTTATTTTTTTGGTCGGTTTGTTTTTTTTTTTTTTTTTTTTTTTATTTGTTTTTTTTTTTTTTTTTGTTTTTTTAGTTTCTGGGGGTCTGATTAATGATTACAGAAGTAGTTTTACTTGCAAAAAAAAATCATCATTTAATTTTTATTAATGTGTTTAGAGACCTACGAGGTCCACATCTGGTTTTTTTTTTTTGGAGATACAGGGCTGGGTATAGCCTAATTCTGCGAGACTGGCCATACTTATATATATATATATATATATAATATATATATAATATAATATATATATAGTATAGCATATATATTATATATTTATTATATATATATGATATACTAATTATATATATATATATATATATTATATATATATTTATATATATAATTCCCGGTTATAGCGTGTGGGGTGCTGTGTGTCCTGGTGGTGGTGTTGTGTGTGGTGTGGTGTGTGTTGTGTGTGTGTTGTGTGTGTTGTTGTGTGTTCGGGGTGTTGTGTTTGGGTTGTTTGGACTCGGTTTGCCTCGACTTTAGCGTATAACTTCGTCTCCCCACTTTCCCACCTTAATACACTTTTTGATTTTTGTTTTTCTGAAAATCATGTGTTTTACGCGGCCCGCGTTAACATTTGTTATATAGAAGTAAAGTGAGGGTTCATAGAGACTCATGCCTTAAATCAGCAGAGAACCGCAATAAGTAATGTTACAAAATTTGGTTTCTTATGACCAGATTCTAGGAGATGAATTCGAAACTTCCTGCGTCATTTTAGACTCAGTAGAGGTAGATGTAATATTATGCTAGGCTACTGTTACTGAATTACTCACTACATGAGACAGATGAAATTGGCCGGTCATCTATTATTCTTTTATTTTATTAATATCTACTCTTTTCTCTTTTTTGGTCCCTTTCAACTTTTTATCATTCTGACTATTTTTACATACTTGAAAGAGGGTTGCATGATTTATACTCCTAGAAAGTGTGTGTGGCTCTGCTGATTTTCAAAAATCGTGATCAGTTTTTACGTAGCATATCATTTTAGTTTATATTATTAATATTTATAACATATGGGGACATATCTTATCATGAGTAAGTGGAATGGTTAAACATTGTTACCCTATATATGATATTAATTACTAATGATAAATAAATAAATATAGATTGAATAATAAATATGTAGGTTGAGTCCCTAAATTTCTGACCCATTTATACGTGGCGACATAAAATTTTAGTAACCCACTTTTTTTATTTTGATAGAATTTCAATTAATTTTTACTTTATATATTTTTCTATTTGTTTAATTTTTTAAATTTTTTATACTATATATATATATAATGTTTACTGTGTTTGTAGTCATTAATATTAATAAACAAACGGAAATATATATACAATTTAATAATAATATCTCAAAGTAGGTGCTAGGATAACGTTCCGCAATTAAGCTCACATAGGCGCGTCCATCCGCAATTGAGCGTGAAAGTACCAAAAAATTAAAAACAAATGGTTCGAGGATAGGTGCCAGATTTCGCACGATCATTTGAAATACATATGTCTGAGTATTTTTTGAGGTGTCGGAAAATTTGCGAGGGCGTTAGCGGAGGGAGCCACTGAATTCAGGTTGATCTATACATTTTTCAGCGAGTCTCTTACAGAGCGATTTAACCACTAATTTAGCTCGTTGGAACAAATAATGAGTTGGTGAAGTGTTTCTTTTAGCGCAGTTATATTATGAAGCAACACTACTCCAACTGAATTTATACTACTGTGTGCAACCAAATTTCATATCTGATATAATGGTCTTAAATACTCTGTGCTACGTTAACTTTTGCTAAGTTACACCGAAAAATCTGATATATTATTTTCATATATGTTCAAATTATATTACTCGTCTTACTTTTTCTATACTAGAGTAGAGATCATCTTATTTTTAAAAGAGAACAAATTTTGAGATGTTCTATGTATGTGTGAGTTATATATGAGTTATCATAATTTTTTAGAAAATATATATAAAAAAACTTCTAGCATATTTTAAGAGTAGTATTAAACTACTCTATAAAATCAGAACACACTATTTCTGTCAATAATCTGAACTCCACTCAGTTAGTTCTCGAAATGAGGCTACAACATAAAAATTTAATATGGTTTTTATTATAGTTCACCATCGCTTCCGTTGGCACGCATTTTAACTAGTCAAGTTTTTCATTGTTCTCGTTAATGTTCTTACTGGTATGAACCAATTTCAATTTTTCCACATTGCATTTTTATTTCCATACATCTTCTTGAAACTGCTGTTATTAGAAAATTTTTCATCAGAACCGATATCCGGCCGGATACTTCACGTCACACGAAGGCGTTCAACTTCCAAGCCGGAGGTAATTACAATTTCAAAGATTCGTCTGTGAGTCGTTTGTTCTATTCCGTGATCTAAATTTATATCTGTAGATCTACGTTGTATCGGCGCCCATCCCTAATACTATATATATTATATTAAGATATATTGTGGATAAATAATTACATATATAGCTTAAATAACACGTATTATAAACATTAGTAAGACATAGTGGTAATGATACTATAATATTTAGTAATTATACAATACTTTAATATTAAACACATTGTGACTATTATATCATGATTGTTTTATATATTTTATTTCAATTTAAATTTTGGGGAAATAATTATACATATATGGTTCTTGGTATAAAATATAAGAATAATTATTTTGAAATTAAATATTGCATATATTTATTTAAATAATGCTATTTAGTTAATTTATTATATATTATAATAATCTAATTATATAATAATTTATTATTATAATATTCTCATAACTTTCTACTATCATAATTTAATTATGATAACTAGGTTGATTCTAACTAATATACCAAATTTCAGTAATTACTAATTATATTGTGTATCTCAGTCTAACATGAAAATCTTAATATTGTATTAAATTATAATAAGGATATAACGATTGGTACCCTAACATCGAAATATTAACTAATAATAAAGTATACATATTATATATATAATCTTTATTATACGTGATTATGCAATCAGTTAATATAATAATAATAATAATTAATATTAATATATATTATATAATACTCTATATATATATATATATATATGAATAATATATATATATATATATTCTTACAGATGTTACATATAACAACACTCGATATACTGGCGTAGTCATAGATAGCCCTACTATATTTCAAAGTAGTGAGTGTGAGGCATATATTTTAAGTCACGCTTACATTGAAATTACGCTTCAACCCTCTAGCGCAAAAGGTATATACAGAACAGTATATAATATATATAGTAATTGTACAGACACTAAGACCGCAGGTATCTTTAATTAACTAAGTGCTAATATAATTGAGAGATTTATTATATATAACTATAATATTCATGAAGCAAGTAAACTAACAGAATGAGATGGTACGAATAAAGAATTCCACAAGAACACGATATATATTATATAATATATAGTATATATATAATATATAAAATATAATATAATTACTTATATATAGGTATGTACATAGTGGATAATATGATATAAGGAAGCACCGTGTAATCTAACTTAGATCCTTAGAGTAATTATCACAATTTAAATTCTTTATCACTTATTATTCCAAATTATCATTTCGCACGCAAGATATTTTACAACGCATCCCTTGTTGCTACGAGCACTCGCACCTGGGGGCAAACAACCTACTGGGAGATAAACTCAATATTTATCCTGGATTGTATCCGAGGATAGACCATGAGAGATAGACCATCAACACAATGCATCGTGAGTTCCGGCGCCCGCAAAGCATAGTATATTACCCCGGCCGATAGCGTTCAGAAACTTGGAGGGTCCAATCCGTGAGCTGAATTAGGCGGAGGCGCGCAGAAGATAACAGAACAATATTCACTGTAAGGACTCTTTGTGTGCGCGCGCGCGCTATTGAGCCTCGCGGCTGTCACCCAACGCACTGCGTTCTACGTTGAAACCAGAAGCCCTACCCCCATATTTATAGAGAGCAGTACTCCATACAAGGGTGGAATGAGACCCTTTGTATAGCCTGCGAGTACATTTTATATTGCAGAAAGCGGGAAAAAATACAATAAGGTTCACTCTAGTTCTATAAACAAGACAGCTCCAAGTCTTCTTTGATATATATATATATATATAATATAAGTATGTATAGCCGTCATACCATTAAGAATTTCCTGAGACAACCAGTAATATGTGAGGTTTCCTAGCAGTAATTTTTTTTATTTGGTTCATGTTAAGGCCAAGTACTGAATGTTTATATATATTGGTCAACAAGGCATAAGATATGAACCGAATAAATATACGAATAATTGAATCAATTAATATATTACTTATTACTATAAGATTTTGATCCAAACTGTAAATAAACTTTTTATAACTAGTAACGGTATTAGAGATTTGATTATAAGTAACAGTATACTATATATATATATACTATATATATATATATATATAATGTATTGTGATATACGCAGTTTCGATGCAGTGGTTTAGAAAAAGAAAAATAAACCAAGTGTTTACATAATCAATCGTGCTTTTAAAGAAGTTGGAAGAGTTTCACTGATATAAAGGAATTTGAGAGAACTAACGGACTCATCTCGTGCAAATAATCAATCTATTTCCAGATTCACGCTAGAATAAATCTACGGACAAAAAGAAACTTTGAAAGGACGGCATCAGATCCATTTCTGGGCAAAATTACATCTTCAAAAGCAAATCATGAGCTCCGAAATTACAGAGGAAAGCGATTTTATATCATTTGTTTTGCCTCTCCGAAATTCTTCTTAGAAATCATCCCAATTTTGTGAAAGAATATTTTAGAAACAGTAAGGACCATTCTGAAGAAACGTATTTTCGTGTCGCAATCGACGCGTCTAATTCACCTCTCCCATTTATGTACTTATTTCGCCGATGCAGGTTAGATAGCTTTACGTACGCTGTATTGATGTTGTGCATGGTGGGTGAAAGAGTTCACACCATTGAGACCATGAGAATGATAGAAGTAGGAAAGTGAAAAAGTTCCTTGGTACAGCGCGATTAAATTGATTCAGAGAATAACCACCTGATAATGTACAAACAACACCTCGTGGACCAGCCGCGAATAACAAGAAAGAAGAAGTAATCATATGAAACAGGTTTAAACTTTTCCTCTCTATCATGTACAAACAGGCTCACTATTAATTTAATCGGTATCTTGAAATATTTGAAGTAGCTATATAATTTCAATCTTCAAGACAGCAGCAAAGATTATAGACAGTCTTTGGAGTGGCGCATAGCTTTCATTTTATCTCTGTGATTTTTCTATGTTTTGGGGACTTTGATTATTTATTGCATTGATATATTATCTATTATTTATTGTAGCTGGCAATTATAGTAATGCTATTATTAGATGGTACGCCCGTTCCATACCACTAGTGATCCAAATGCTATTTATGGAGTATATTATTATTTAATGTGTCAAGCGCCACTTCACTGATTCATAGGCTTTCACTTCTTTATTATACGTTTACCTAAATGTATAGCGGTAATACCATGAAAATCGGTAGATATTTAGGAAATTATAAATCGCCATTAAGTAATCACTTTCTAATGACTCTGCCACTCTGGAATTGTCAAAAGCTCTTCTATATCTGCCGTGATTTCGTCTCGATCGGCATTCATTATGTTAGAAGAGTGGGAGACGGTCTATTAAAGATTGGAGTTTTCTGGAATTTATGTATCTAAGTAATGATGAAAGTTTATATCGCGGAGTGCTAGGTGTGTCAAAGATGGAATCATTATGATTTTTCACTGTAAAATTTTAGCATTTTAGTTTGAACAGTCATTGTTATTAGACGGCTTGATTTACGTAATGATAATTAAGACTATTCATACAAGTGTCTGGCTGCTCTCTTTTTTTACTCAATATATAGGATGCTTGGGACATCTGGTGGAGTTGGATGCTTCCAACACTGAGGATAAGTAGTGAGTATTGAGAGATAGAGATATAGGGTTGAAAGTGTAGCTGGAGGTTGTGGATAAGGAGGGATCTGATGTCAGGAGAATACATAAGAATTCACGTTTGCTACTGTCTTAGCACGGAGATAGGTGCCAGACCGATGGTTGCACACTCCCTCGAG
The DNA here is from genome assembly GCA_015478945.1 of Trachelipus rathkii. Classification (NCBI taxonomy): domain Eukaryota; kingdom Metazoa; phylum Arthropoda; class Malacostraca; order Isopoda; family Trachelipodidae; genus Trachelipus; species Trachelipus rathkii. Next base: position 6,966 of record JABUQX010043355.1, on the reverse strand, counting down.
CCAGGTGCGAAAATTGAGGTTGTGTCACAATGTCATTTTGTCGAGACTTATGAACTGTTTCCCAAAGATAGATATACGTCTTTGCCTTTTCTTTAGAAGCTATTTTTACTTGAAAGAACAACTACTCTGTACGATATTATATTACAGTGGGGAGGGAAGTTTGATTATATATTATATATAGATGCTATTATATTCTGTCCAGCGATATTGAGTGTCAATATAGCTATATTATTGATATTATATTATAGCGCCATTTCCAGATACTAATTGTAGATAGCCTGATAGGATTCTACATAGGTATTCTTTTGTATTTGATATTATATACAAGGTCATAGGTACTATGACTAGTTATAATACTGTGATATTTAGTTATTTTATATTATATAATATATAATTAAACTGATACGAACACATTTTCTAACCTATAAGTGTGCTGCACGCTCTAAGCTAAAGTTTCGCAGTATTCGTAGGGAAAAGAGGGATACTGGAATAAAAACACTCAATTCATTCTTCTTCAAAGTATTTCAGTCTTCTAGGCAAACTATATATTGTGGCCAAGATTTTCCGAACAATTTACCCAATGGTTCCCATCTAAATGGGACAAAACTTACTCCAGTACATTATGTTTTTTACGGCAGACTATATTTTAGACAAAATATCTTTTAAATTATTTTTTTAGTTTAGTCATAAGCCAACGATAGCCAGCTGAACATACAAAGAACATTTTTAAACTCCCTGGGCCCCAGTTCATCCCAGTGTAACTTCATTTTATTTTCGAATTACCTTACGAACTCTCTTTAAACATTATTATTATGTTTGTTTTTTTACTGTAAGAGTTTTAACGTGGATAGTGTGTGATTACGTTGAAAATGGTGATAAACGTGATATTATAATTTTCCAATTTTGGTCATACCTAAATTTGACTTTTTTGGCGAGTGAGACCCAGCGAGATCACTCTTAAATGGTATTTAATTTTGGTACCTTTCTTATGCTTTATTTTACGTTTATATTTTAAAACTCTTATAGGTTTCTATTAATTTTATTATTACAAAAAAAAGTCATAATGTAAAATAGAGTATCCTAGTTTACCATCAGCTATGCGCCCAATGCATTATTCAGCTGAGATCCCAGTGCCAGTTTTCAAAGAATTACCCACTTGTGGAAATACAGGGAATACGGGGTCTGATATCTCAATATTTAACTTTTAGGACGATTAATTTTTTGAAATTGAAGACGATTCCGTTCGTAGGGGATTTGACCAGCCTTAGTTGAATGATTTGGCACGAGATTTGGGACTAATCCAAAAAGGCTTAAAGAGCGTCTTAGCATCAAGACCCTGCACGAGAAAAACTTGCCTTGAAAAGGAGTCCTAAGGTATTCATACTTTCGTCAAGGCAGAAAGTGCCTGAATAGTGCCCGCAGCAAATGGTCTGCTTCCTCCGTGGCCAGCAACGCGGATTACACCAAGATCATGTTTTTTGTGTATAATGGGACCAGCAGAGGCTCGTGGAGAAGGCATTGAGTGCAGTCGAATTGGCCCCCAGATCTGACCTGAAGCCTGGTGATCCAAAAACATTCTACATCAGCCCCTTTTCGACAGAAAGAACATAATATTTCCACTCTGCATATAAAACTTTCGGTTTCCATAAACAACTTTGTTTAAGAGCTTCGCACTGAAGGAGACTGTTTCAGCTTCCTCATTTTCCGGCATTTCCTAGGCCTGTCGATTTGAAAAAGATTAAAAGGCCGGTGTGTTTTGATTGCCGTCCACCAGATTCGGCAAGCATCCTTAAAGCATGAAATATCATTTATTCAAGTGGGAATGAGATTAATTAGAAAATGAACTTCAAATGAATTTAATAGCTTTATTAGAGCTTTGTACTGTCATTCTTGTATACCATCTTCAATAAAGACTTTCTTGACGGATAATACCCGCATATAGCAAGGCTTAGAATTACAACTCTCAAAATTGAAGTTCCAGTTAGACAAAACTCGTTGGAGCGAGCTTTAATTAATTTATGGTGAATTGTGTTGTTTTTATAGCCGTAAGTATTTTTTTTATTTTATATACGTATTACATTTAATTGCTAGTTTTTGGGTCTTATGTATCAGTCAATTCTTTTTGCTAACTATCCCGTATAATAATACCTTATTAGATTTGCAAGTCATGATTGAAGAGATCTAGATGGTAGAGCTGATTTATTATTGTCCACCAATAATATTAATTTTGAGAATGGTGTTTTATGTGATGGCAACTTTATTATTCTAGGATATATCTATAATGGCTATATAATGTTATTATTATTATTGTTGCGATATCAGTATCTATTAGATCATTTGAGAGATTGTCCACAGATTAACACTCCAGCGAAATTAAGCTTTAGTAATAGCATTGTAAATTAAAATTTTATATTTACTCTTTAATAATTTTATATATGGTTGTTTATTTATTAATAAATATATTAACTTATTTCATGTATTAGCTATTATAAGATACTATATGTAACTTTTTGTTATGGTACTGTTAATTATACATTATTTTTTGTGATACCAGATTATAATTCTGCTTAGATTTATTTAATCGTTTTATTCTTTCCTTTTATTATTAATGCATCTTGATTTTCTGATTTAACCTTTGATGCCAACTTATTAGCTTATTAACTTGATTAATGACTATAATTAAATTATGTTGTTGACTGATGATTAGAATAAAATAATGAACTGAGCGTTTGATATTTCTTGTTAATTTTCAGTAGGTCTCCAAATTAATAGTTAGTCATAAAAAACAAATCATTCAGAATCTCTATATTAAAGACATAAAAATATTAATGCCCGCTATGTGATTTAATATATAGTATTTTGTATTAAAATGAGAGAATGATGGATAAGATATGAATTTTGCGGATGTGAGTGGAGCTAGGAGGGAGAGAAGAGGGTAGCGAATATCATGTATTGGCAAGATAATTATTTTAATGTCTTAATAGTTCATAAGTCAGGTATGAGTGTGTGTGATACTGGAAAATCAGTATAAACATTATGGTGAGTTAGTTGTTCATATGCTGTGGACCTAATGTCTTATTATCACTCCACCCATTTGTATTATAGCTGCGAGCATCGCGAATATAATGAAATGAAATTATTTCTGTTACTCACAAACACACATTCAAACATAAAGTGAGAGCAAGAAGCGGCCATGTATGCATCCAGGTGATGCGTTTTTAATAAGCATTTATTGGGTGAGGTGCGGGATTGGGAGAGAAGAAAGCGGGTTGAGGGTGGTCAATAAAGACAGAGTTGAGGTGGATTTTTATTTATTATTTGATGACTTTGTAAACTTTAGCAGATTGCAGAGATGATAAGAGCAGGGAAAGAGATGAGAAAAACCTTAGACAACATTTTCAAATCAGTTGAGCGTTGAATAATCCCAATATTAGGCGGCTCGTGCCGGTATAATACTTATGACAGTATTTGTTCTCTATTGATCTAAAATTATGAACTTTTATTTTATTGTTAGATAAGATAATGTGTCAGCAGTTTGTAACTAATAATTTATTAAGAGCCTAACCGTTTACTCCATTCACACTATAGAAAAATTACCCACTAATTCGATTTAGTATATATTTACAACTCTTTCCAAATAACTATTAAAATGTATAGAGCAGGTACTAGTGGAGACAAAAACAGACTTTCAGTTGAGGGGCTAGAAGCTACATCTAACTCTCCCAAATTTTAAAAAATCTAAATTATATCAAATTTCGAAATACGATCATAAAGTATATACTAATCTGGCTCAATCACTTTCATAGATCTACTTTGATTATTATTAAGGTTATGATGTTAACGCTGCAGGTTCCACTCAATGCAGAAATAGGAATGTACTATAATATAATTTATGTTGTGTATAACATTTTTACTCAGCATCTACAACTTAGACTTATTACTCTTTTTTAGCTCGATGCAATCTAATTCAGGCATTAATAGCTGTGACGATTACTCACACTTGTGTCCATACTATACGAATTCTGTCGTCTTACCACCACATTTAGTGCGAGGTCAGCACATGGTGGGACCACATCGACTCTTATATTTGGTATATGTGCCATCGCACTGCAATCAGTGTCATAGCGCTGCGCCGTCAACTTTCTTTATGTTGGTGTCGTAGCTTTAGAGTCTTCACATTATGAAAGAATAGATATTAGTTTTCACGAATCGCGAGCGCCATTAGAGCAGTGATTCTAGTGTTGAATAGATCAACACTCCTTATCGCCCGGTATAGATTACGTTCTATCCTTACTGAATAATCAGCCATTTTACAGGGCTTTTTCTCTATTCTTCCCGGGATACACCGTTATTTATCATAGAAAAGTGTGTTCCCTAAGTAGAGGTATTGAAGAACTCACTAGTTCACAGGTGACTTTATACATATTATATTTTAAGTGATAATATCTCTAATTACGAGAGATTTCTATTTGTATGGACAGTTCTACTTATATTTCTGGCTATATAGAATCTTGGGCCCAACAAACTGTTAATATCATCTGTTTGAACGGAGTCCACATGTCTATTTAAGTGATGTTGTGGACGATCTCTTTATTCCGCCGATTTTAGAGCACCCGCTAAAAAAGAATATTACATGGAATAACTAACCAGCGAGACGAGAGATTTCATATTGAACTTTATTTAGCGCGGGTCAGATGCGTCCTATGCGCAAGTCAGCCAAATATTTATTACATCGCCATTTTGCGCGAACTTGGTGTTTAGTATAGATTTAATGCAATTCTTTTGATCAGTCTGCGTCTGGTGGATTAGGGTGTGCTCACAAAAAGTGTTTCTAATCGGGAGTGCATCTCTCTCATAGTCGTATATATATATGATTAACAACAAGACTTTAACTCTCCTGTATTTTGTTTAAATTTTCTCTGATACTTCTAGACTACCTTTTAAAACATTTTGAAAGGTATAACTATATAATTGTCTTGGCAATGTTAAACTCACTATTATCTATGATTAATCGTTTAAACAAGATTTTGTTCTAGCCATTCCTCTTTGATCTCAGACCAGAATTGTGACACACCTTATTAAAGCAAGTAAATACTGTCTTTCTTGCCAAGAGCCCACAGAAATAAATTATTACAAAGAATAATAAGCAACTGTAAGGATTTTGTTTTACAAGAAAAAAAAAAATAAATAAAAAGAAAGTGATATATGTGTGGATTTTTTAACTCAGCACTATATACACAAACTTATTCACTACACACTCCACACACACCCATCAGCATCAACAACCCACAGCTATGGTTCGTTAGATGACTTAATTTTATTATTGATCTACCTAACTAAGTCTAAATACTATTAACTTTCTACTCACTATATATGAGCTAGTATATTAGCCATTAACTAAACTTTTTTACCTACTATAGTATGGTACTTATCTCATTTTAAGCTCCTCCTCTTTCAGAAAATATCAACTCTACTGTCAGATTGGAGAATAGCAGTGATATGTATAATATATATAAGGTATTACTATTTGTTAGTATATATTATCGCTTTGGCTTAGCCCAAGATAATAAATATGTTGTGACATATCTTACTTATCAAATAATACCAATCAGTCGAGGATCAAATATATAAGACTCACTTTGATATAGGTCACTTTTGATATATTACTAAGCTTATCCTTGGTGCCTCATCAATATAGAATATACTAATATTCTTATCTTATATATAATTAATTTTTACATATAATCCTCTCATTTCAGTTTGGTAATTAGTAATACTCACTTAAATTTGGAATATTGATGAAAGTGAATTATACAGTTATTGCCAATTATTCATAATATATTAAAACATATACCATCTAGCAATTACTTTACTTTGCATATATATATTTTGAAACATCATCCCAAATTTTATAATAATAATAAGATATTCTTATGTCTAACTCTTTATGACATTCAGTACGATCTTCCTCCTGCAAATTTTTGTGGGGAAAAAGAATGTGAAAACAAGAAGTTTATATCCACACTGCGAAATGGGTGTGAAGAGACAAAATTTACATTTATCGGTAGTCAGAGAAAAATTCACGTAGTGTGGAAATAATTTAGTCTTACTAATTATTTTAAGTCAGAGAGGTTAGCTAGCGTTTAATATCAAATAATAGGTACATAAGTAATGCTTTTCTATATATAAGCAAGCTTGCTGATTTAGACGGGTATGTATGTATAGAATATGTAAAAACTTTGATTAACCTTCCGTTGCAAACTATCAATTCCCTTGTATGGGCTTTACCTGGCTTAAAAAAAAAACATTGACAATGTTTAAATTTTATTAGCTTATTGAAGTTAGATATAAACAATATATATATTAAATACCTATCTTCTAACGTGCCGGAAATTATACAAAGAATACTTTCAGTTGCTGAATTTTTACACTTTATAAGCGCTTCTTCTCGTGTGTCATAAAGATTAAGGCTACTTAACTAGATATAACTATCTTTGCACTTATGAGAGACTTACACTATCCTTACGTACTAAATCTATATTGCATTCTCCTCCAACTATAGGAGAGAGCTGTTGCTATGCTAGTGTATAATATTATATAATTATAATCATTTCCTTTATCATAACTTCCTAACTAGGCCACTATATCTGCAATAACGTATATGCTCACTACATAAATCCTGTGATAATTTATAGCTTCTATTCATCAGACAATTGTGAGCTCTATTATAATATATAGGTTGACTTTAGTAGTATATGAGTAAATGACTGAGTCCAGCTGTAACAGAGTGAAACTGTTATAGATGGCTGAGTTACATATTCTATCGTGATGTTGGTACCAGGTCCGAGCCTTGCTCGATTCCGAAATCCGGATACTCAAATGTTACGTATTTCTATTGTATAATCAGATATATTTGATACCTTTTACTAACTATGTAACTACTACAATACTCTCAAATAAATCATA
>JABUQX010043354.1:17500-30288 GCA_015478945.1 Trachelipus rathkii | reverse complement strand
AGGACGTTTTATGATTAATTCTAAATTTGTATTAAACTTGGTTTTGGGATTACATTAAGCTAAATCTTTAAACCCAATTACTTATAAATATAACTCATAATTACATTATTTTGGACTAATGGACACCGAATTGTGTTGGAATAGTACCACCTTCGGAAAGAAAGCTCATTAAGATTATTATATTACAACTAAATATTATAACGGCATGTTACCATTTAGTCAAAATTTTATTTCTGAATCTACTAGTCATTACTTTATATTACTTATAATTATTATTATTATATTATATATTATTTATATTATATATTATTAATTATTATATTAATAATTTATATATTATTCTATTCATTATTTATTATTATTATTTTCTTACTCCTAGTTATATATTATTATTATTAATTATGTATTATTAGTTATTATATTATTATTGATTATTATTATATATATCATTAATTATATTATTATATTATTAAATTATTATATATCTATTATTATATATTATTATAATATATATCTAATATAATTAACGCTTAAAAAATTACGCAAGAAAAAAAAACCCTATCGGTTATTACGTTCTTCACTACTACTATATCTTCAACCCGTTCATTTCCTTCCTGTCCGAAATCTCCCCTAGAATCCTGCATTCTCCCCACTGCCATGTAATTAAAAGAACAAAAACTTTCATTAACATAACATTGGGTAGACTGCGCGACCGTTCTACAAAGTAATATTAAATACAAAGAAATGTTAAAAAAAATAGTATAATCGAGTAAGTATTAAGGCTTATTTATTCTTTAAATTTTGTTTTCAGTTGTCTTTTCTATTTTAGTTTTCACATTTTAACTTTAACTCTTCTATTGCCTGAAAAAAGGAAACTTAGTCCGAAACGTTGCTCGTATTCTTTTCAGTATACTGGTTATATATAATATATATATATATATATATATATTATATTATATATATACTATATAATATAAATTAATATATATATATAAATATATATATAATATATATATAGTATATGAGAATAAAGAAACATAAAAAATATTTATATAAAATTAATGTCACATTTAAAAGTTATTTAAAATTTTATTCATTTCAATCCATAAATGGCTTTAATTTTTCTAAAACTTAAAGTAAGAATGTGATAATTGTGTTCATAGCCTGATTATATTTCAGTAAAACAATTTTTGCTCTGTTATGTGTATTTTTCAAATTTCACTTTTAACTTTGCGCTGTTGTTTATATTGAAAATATAAATATTACCATCTTTTTCCATTTAACACCTATTCTACCTCTGACGATATGTCACTTGAATTTTTATAACCTTTCTCAAGTTTTATAATCTCCTCTCTCCTCTCTCCTAATATATATATATATATAATATATATAAATAATATAATAATATATAATATATATATAAATAATATATATATATAATTATAATATATATATACTATATAAATTATATATTTATAGTTTTGTTGTTGTTGTGGTTGTAGTGGTAGTCGTTGTAGTAGTTGTGGTAGAGTGTGCAGATATATATAGATATAATATATAATAATATATATATATATAATATATTATATAATAAGATAATGATATATCATATATATTTATATAAATATATATAATATTATAATATATATTAATAATATATTATAATAATATATATAAATATATATATTAATATTTATAATATATAATATATATTATATATATATATTATATATATATAAAATATATTAATATATAAATATATATATATATTATATATACTATAATATATATATAAAGATATAATATATAAATATATAATATAATATATACATATAATATATATATATATATAATATGTGTGTTGGTTGGTGTTGTTGTGTGTGTGTTTCACCTTCTCTGGTGGGCCTTTTAATAAAAATTTCCTACCTAGAGAACCACATCTTTGTATTTTATTTCGTTTTAAAGATTAAGTTATATGTACTTGGCGGGTTCGAGTATGGCAAACATATTCGTCTAATTATTAAGTAAATAAAATAAAACAGTAAAATTATAAATATTAATAAGATATTAATAAATAAATAAAAATCAAATAAATAAACAAATAATAAATAATGAAATATGATAATAATTATTTCCTTTCAAATTAGTAATAAGTTCAATTATCACTGGTTGAAACTATTTAAAATGTTGTCAACACATATTGTTTTTTTTTCAACAATAGTCTTATTTTTTGAGAGTCATATAATTACTCCTCCCTAATAATATATAGACTGAGAGTTTAAAACTTGCATAGAGAAATTTATTATTAATATATTTTTCATAGAAAAAATAACCATTTTTTAGTTTGAAAAGAATTAGATCTGGTTTTAGATGTTTTTTTTGTACTGAAGTAAAAGCAATAAATGAAGAATAATTTCTTATTATGAAGGCTAAGTTGTCAATAAAAAAAAAATAATAAACATCAAATAAACTTCAAAGCTCGGTGGTTACTTCATTCAACTTAAAATGAAGATACAAATAAATTCAAGGTCTACATCATCATGATCATAAAAAAATTAAAACCAATGATAAAAATAATTGACGAATTAAATGAAAGTTTATTTTTAACTTGCCGTGCAAACTTGCTGAATAGACTTTACCCTGTTTTTAATTTTGGCATAATTTATCTAATAACACTGGGGTATAATTGGCTTATGTAATCGTATATCTGTAAACGAGTCCATAAATTTAGTTATAACTATTTGAAAATGTGACGTGACAAGGAAAAGGGTTCTGTGAGAGAATTTTTTTTTTCAAGCTTATTTTCTGATCTTCCTGAAATTATCTGAAATAATCAAGATTTTTTTAATGAATTCTGGATTAATTTTAATTATAGAATGATAAGTCACCAAATCTGTAACACGAAAGCCAAATTTAAAACTACGCTCTTTTGTAATTGATTAAAATTTTTTAAAGTCTATTTCTGTCGAAACACAAAATGGAAACTCTAGCGCAGAAATACCTTACGAAGTCAATTCTTTTTTTAATAAAGTCACACTTTCACGGTCATAGCCCATATTGCTAGGAGGGACCATTGTAGGTAATTCTTCTACCCAATATCGGACTAGAATCGAAATCCCCGCTTGCCATCGCTTTGTCGCCACCGATTGAGCCCACTGTAGCGGAAATAAACAGTAGTTCCGAACGGACACTCCGATGACTTCGAAGCAGCAATATTAAAAGTTTAAGGGTTCAAATATCGAAAATTAAAAGTGGGGAATTGCATATGGGATATTTGGCTGTTCATTCATAAGAGTACAACACTCTAGGAAAACCTATTGACCAGTAAAAACACTGGAAACTATTATAGGTTAACAAGGAGGACAAAACTTATTTTTATAATAGAACATAATTTTCCAGAGCTAAAGGATAAAAAATTAACACGAAAAGTAGCTATAGTCTTATAACTAGTGTTTTGAATAAAGTTACAGAGATTGTTACATTTATAAAGTTTTAAAGGCAATATTGACAGCATTTAGCGGAAATTGAAATTGATTCTTTATAGGTGTAAGTTTAAATCTTTTTAATCTACACGTAGGTTGAATATTTATATATGATAATTATAAATTTTCTTTATGTCTTATTCTCATCACCCTTTTCCATAAGATACTACGATAGGCATGTTTACATCGTAGTGACCACGCAACCGGCTTTCTTGAAATCATTTATAAAAATGATTGAAATAAATAAAGAAATATATATATATATTAATATATTATATAATTAATAATATAATAATTATTATAAGAATTATGTATATATATGATTTTATTTTCCTATAAATTATCATAATATAATATATAATACATATTTTATATATATGATAAATATTATAATATATATATATATAATTAATTATAAAATATTATCTTATAGTTTATATATATATATATATCTAATAATCTCTTATAAAATTCTTAGAGATAATATATATAAACAGACCCTCATATTTAGTATTATATTAATCAATAACTAAAAATATAAAATTTTTATATATATATAATAATATTATACAATATATATTATTATATACTAACTAAATAACATAGATTATTTTATATATATATATATATAATATACATCTACTATTAAATTATATATATACTATATAAATATATAAAATACATACACTGCATACTTATATAAATTAATATTTTATTTATTGAAATAATTTTTAAGAATTTATTTGAAATTGTTATCAATCAGATTATTTACTTTTCTATTAGTCACATAAGAATAAAAATTAGAAGAGAATATAAAATTTAATTATATATATAATATTCATGTAGTCCCTACAACTAATTATATTTAATATATAATATAAATTATGTATAAATATTAATAGATGATAATCTATTTGATAATGTAATCAGTTATATTACTATGTTATTATTATTAGTACATATTTATATTTATATATATTTTTATTAGACATATAATATTATTTTAAATATCTATAATAATATATAATCTAACAATAGATTAATAAATAAATATATATAAAAAATATAATATTATATATATATATTATAATATATATATATATATATATAACGAGTGCGGCTTCGTTTTATGGCGCCCGGCTGCCGCCCCTCCAAAACATTAAAAATGCCAGCATAGGATGTATAAATATAAATTTGTCAAATAAAAGTGTAATAATTATTAATGTTTTAAAACCAAATTTAATAACAAAAATAATATAATTAAACAAAGAAAATAAAAAACGAATGCCGAGCTTTCAACAGCAAATTGTATGTACGATATTTTTTTTCAAAATCCAATCTATAAACATTAGTGACTCCTATATTGCAAGCTTCGAAAAAAAGGACACTTATAGTCTTAATAAGACAAATACTCAACAACTAACAAGAAAAAGAATACCAAATCCATATAGTGTTTACACTTGCCAGTGGACTTGTTTTATGAATTTTATTAGCTAAACTTACCATGACTTTCCATATAAAAATGGCATTTCAACTTGATGGAGTTGCTAGTTGTCCTTTAGTTTATACATATAAAACATATATATAAAGACACATAATAAAAATCAGTTATATTACTAGTAAGCTAATAACAAATGGTTTTTATTTTTATTTTTTTGTGTGAAAATTATTTGAATAAAATGAAAATAATAATTATTACAAAAATAAAATAATACATTTTTATATGTTGACTGATCGTGGCATGATTATGATGGCAGCTTGTGATTAGGTCAATTTGAAATTGAGCCCAAATTTATTTAGTTAAAAGGGGCGTGTATGAGTACAACAAATTAATAAGTGAAACTTTTAGAATAAATTTATTTAATTTGCTCTGAAACTTCCAAAGAAGGGTAAGCCTCGTCCCTATGGCGATATTCGTTGACCAATCAAATAAATATTATTTTCAAGTTCCCTCAACCGGTCTCGACAGTCAGGCTATAAGCATGATATATAACTATATATAATATATAATATATAATATATATATATAATATATATATTATATATATGATATATATATATTATATAATATATATATAATAATTTAAATATATAAATATATATATATTATATTATATAAAATATTAATTTATAATTATAATATATATATATTAATAAAGAATAATAATATATAATATATATATATATTATAATATATATATATATATAATATAAATCATAATATATAATATATATATATTTAAGGCTGTAGAAAAATTAAAATGAAATTTTTTTTGTTGTGCTAATTTCAAAAATGTTTTCAGTTAGTTGTCGTACTATCTCAGTTTCTTTAGAATACAGTAGCTAGCAATATTTCGGACGCGTTACTATTTAATTATATAATATTAATATATATATTATATTTAAAATATTATAAGTATATAATTAATTATATGATTATACTATATAATTCTATATATAACTATATAAATATTTCCAAACGGGCTCGACATCGTATAGGAACACCACCACCCCGTACGTTCTCTCCCCATCTCTCCTCTTCTACTCATCATTTATTTCTACTCTCTCTACTCTCTCATATATATTATATATATAATATATTATTATATATTATTATATATTATATATTAATATATATATATATATATATATATATAATATATATATATTAATATTATATTTATATATACTATTATATATATATTATAGTATATATATATTATTATATATAAAATATATTATTGATATATATATATATATATTTATTATATATATATATATATATATCTTATGATAATATAATTATATAGTTATATTTTGTGATCATAATTATATAATATAACTTGCAGCCTCCATGCCAAGTTACACGAGCCGCCCTTATAATATGATAGATAGGATGGGTTTGTATATATTATTATTGGATACTACTATTATAATATTATATTATAGTCAGTTTTTCTATAGTATACTTATATAGTATAGTTATGAGGGTGTAATAATATATATATGATTTATATAATATATACTATATATATATTAATATATAAATATATACATAATTATTTGATTATATATATGTATTAAAATATAAATATATATATAATATAGTATATATTTGTATATATGTTATAAAAATATTAATATAGTTATTATATTAGTTATATTGAGTTATATACATATATAAGTATTACTGTGGGATATATATTATATTATTATATATATTTATATATATATAGTATGTATAATAGTGATATTTATATCTATTTATAAATTATATTATATATATATATATTAATATATATTATTTATATAATTAAGTATATATATATATGATATTGTATATATATATTATTATAGATATATAACATATATATATAATTATATATATATATATTTATCTATAATATCATTTTGATTTTTTTATTATATATTTATATACATAATAATTATAATTTACTATATATATATATATATCTAATATAATAATTATATATATATATATATATTTTTATATAGTAAATATATAATATATATTGCATTTGTTTATAATATAACTATATATATATATATATATGTTTAAATATAAATTTCATTTTAACAGCAAAGGAAAAGATATTTTTTTCCTGATAATAATATTATAGTTTATTGTCAAGCTATTTATAATAAGTTATGTAATACTGGTATAGTGTAGCGTATGTATATATGTATCTCATGCGATCGTATAATAAAAACTATCCACCGATTCGGGGATCGCTATTAGCGGTATGGTTAAGTTTTTAGTTCTTAGATTATATATACTGAATAATAATATATATATATATATTTATATATCATATAAATATTACTATATATATATATATATATATATATTTAACAATATATAAATATAATATTAGTATTTATTATATATAAAAATTTTAGTATTATAATATATATATATATATATATATAATATAATAATAGTATTTAATAATATATATAAGAATAGGGTGGTACTTAGATAAGATATAATATTATATATAGATATATATAAATAAATAGATTGATATATATAGTTGAGATTATTAGAATAGATACGATACATAAGATGAATAGATTAATAGATAGAAGAGTAATTAGAATATATATTAATATAAATAAAAAACTTATTTAATGATAGAGTCAGATAGAGATTAATAAAGAAAATATGATAATTATAAATAAAAGATCAGATAGGGGGAGTAGGGCAACGAGACTGGAGCGACCACGGTAAAAGCCCTTGAAGCAGCGGCCGAAAGACAACGCCAATGAGAGCGGGACAACGCCACCGCGCAACAGGCGAAAGAAGACGCGGCGAGAAGGGGAGTGCCAAGACCAGGAATGATACGCGTTCAATGGGAACACCGAAGAACCATGAACATCAATTCAACCATCAAATCAAGGTGCTATCAGGGCGGGACGCGTTCGGCAGCCGGAACGGCCGTGACCCACGGCGCCCCATTTTTTAACGACGTCACAGAACTCAGGTCGTTTAGTGCTTAATTCAATTTGTTCATTGTGGATATTCAATTTCTCTTCAGAGGGGCTCTAACCCGGACGCATACACGCATAAGATCGGACTAATTAATGCGCATTCTATACAATCCAAAAGCTTGCTACCTTGACTGTGTACAACTACAGTTCAATATTATTCTAATACACTGATCTGTTACCTTATCTGTTTTGATAAAAGGACTCTAATTTTTGGTAAAAGCCATTTATTTTATTTTCTATCCTGAGGGAATTAGCGCTATCTGCCCAATCTGTGCAGAGCCAGATTGGTTTTTTTGGTAATCACGGGGATTAGAGTCCCAATTTCACTAGTGAATCAAGCATCCATTTTTTGGAAATCACGGAGATTGTGTCATTTTTTACAGTCAACTATAATGCGCATTTCTCTTCAAAATCTGAATAATATTTCCGTTCTATTTGAATTGGTATGAAAACACAGTAGGAACCCCGGCAAAGTATAGTATCTAAGATATATAGAATATTTTGAAAATGTTTATTACAATGGAATGTCAATCTTTCATTTCCTTCTGGCATGTAACTTCTAAAGATAGAAGTATATATAAGATAATAAAAGTAATTAATTATAATTAAAATATATTTTTTTAGTTATATAAGATTATTATATTATAAATTAATAAAAAGTTTCGACATTAGATAACATAAGAAAGAGAAAATAATATTAGATATATTAATAAATAGAAAATTATATTAAAGATAAGATGATAATAGTGGTATGATTGATGATGATAAATTATATTTAGAAAGAAAAAGAAAAGAATAGAGGAAATATAAATTATATAATGAAGAATAGATAGATAATAATATAGATAGATAGATATAAAGAGTGAGCAAAGCGACGGACCCAGACTGGCCCCACCGCCCAGGTGAAAAAGCGAGGATTAGTTCAATAAGACTTGTGAAATATAGGTTTCAAAATGTGAGGCAAAAACTTAAACTTGCTGTGAACCCGTTTCAAGAGGAGGGCGGCTCGGGGCGGGAAAAGACGATCGCGCCACTAAAAGACGCCTTCAAACCTACGTCGAGGAGGCACGCTAAACGAGCCTTGGTGCAGATGCGGCAAGATGGTTGTTAGAAAACCGGACAGACAAGCCATCAAACCAAAGTTAGCTGAACCTCGGGCCAAGAGGGTCGTCTGGGATAACGCAGCAATACAAGAGGGCGGGCACCCGTGAAACAAGCCGTGCAGCCGCGTTGCAGAAGGCCAAACAGACGTCAGGGGATGCAGAAGGTGTCGTTTAATCAGAGTAAATGTGGGGCTGCCTGGAATGCTGCGGTTATGCGGGTGAAGTGGTACCATCGAGCAGCAGTTGATCACATAAGCAGACTGAAAAAGTAGAACCCGTCGGGAAAACACGAGTGCAAAAATGGTTGTGTTTAGGATCCGAAAAATTGCGAGGGGCACATGGCGTAACGGTGCAGAATGGAAATGCTAGATGCTAGCGCCAGCATGGAGGGTCCGTGCAGCTGGGAAAGCCCTGACATGCAAGAGCAGGTTAGGGAGCAAGCGTGCATGCATGCAACGAGAGGAATCCTGGTTAAAACAAGAACTGTGCGAGTTAAGTTAGGTCTAGTGAGCAGTGCAACGGTGAGGAAGAGAACTTACAGAGACCCAAAAAAGCGCAGTAGACGCAGTTCACCTGGTGCAGGCCTTTTTCAGTGCCGTGTCATCGTGCGGACAGGAAAGGTGGGAAATGGGGCTCATCAAGCAGAAAGGAAGACATCCCATCCGCAAAAAAAGAGCAGGCGAGCGGAATGGAGCGGGAAGAAAAAGAGCGAGGAGCAATTAGCTGCACCCTGGAGAACAGGGCAAACTAGGAGGGGCTTAAGTGCCAACAAGGACGGGAAAAAGGGGACAAAGACAAATGGTAATGAAAGGGGGGAGCGGGAGGGGACGGAGCGCTAGCGGAGTAGAGGGAGACCGAGTCACCACCAGGCGGGCGGAGACGGCACACAACGAATGGCCCAAGGCGGCGGGCGGGCCGCATGGAAACGAAGAGGGCGGCAGCGGCGACAACAAAATGACAGCGGGCGGCGACGGGGCGCGAACGCATGAATCTTGCTAGCCGTGACAACGGCTCACACTGTAGTTAGACGGCGGGTGGAAAAACGTCCGGGCGCTCAACCCATACCCGAAGAGGGGAATGATCAAAGGCGATCGAGGGTGGACGCGTGAGCAGACCCAAAAAACGGCAAAAGAGGGAGAAGGAGAGATGAAATACATATATTGGAGAGTAAAAAAAGAGAGAAAAGAATGGCCCCATGAAAGATGGTATCGTAAACACTCTATCAAGATGAGGTGAGACAACAAGTACGACTCGACGATATATAGCGAAGAGAAGATAGAAGGTGACAGGACGAATGTATACATCGCTGCCAGTTCACTCGGTATTTGAAGCAGAACTGCGGAGTCGGCTGGTAGGACTAAACTGTCGTACGTAAATGTAAATACACTCCTCTACACGCGTCACTGGACTAAACGCTAGACAAGTGATTTCTTACCACCAAAAACTGAAGTGTAGGGGGAGGGACTGGACATAAATGACAGTGTAGTAATAATGACACGCGGAGTAGTAACGGAGCAATAGGAATAAGTGAAGTATATATATAATGGTAAACCAAAATGATAACGAAGTAAACTCAATAAAACGAGAATTGAATATCAAAATAGGATAAGGGGGATAAATTCCCGGTGGTTAATTGTTATGTATATATATATAGATACTATAGATGCTTATATTAATGAATATACGAGATAGATATATACTAGGAGATCATGTCATATGTTTCTGGTGATTAATGTGGAGTATTTATAAATAGACTCTGCAGCGAGATTGATCGAACTATAGAGATATACTTATATAGACGAATAAGACGAAGAAATGAGAGACATCGATCGAATATGCATTGAGTCCGAATTAGCACTTAATTATATGGATAAAGAGGTAGATTATAGGGAAGAGAAGACGAAGAGAAGAAGAAACTGACAAGAAATGAAGTAGATGAATAATAATGGTAATGATTCTGACAATAAAACCTGCTTATATAATAAGTAGGGCGGCGCAGTACAACCGTCAAAGGATACGGTTAAGAAGTAGGATCATGTGATTCAAAAAAAGAAAATACACTTTGAGCACACAACTTAAGCAGAAATATCGATGAATGTTAAAGAAAGAAGGATTAAAGATACATACTGGGGTGGAGAAGGGTGATCGTTTGGATACTAGCCTCAATACTCTTGACGTCGCGTGTGTTTCGTTTAAATTAGTTGAAACGCGGTTCGAACTGTTGGTAGGTTATACATGGTGTATCGATAATTGTTGGGGGGTTGGAAGGGCAGGCTCTTAACTTCTTTAATTATTGAGATACGCTTATATTACGCGGGAGAATGTATACAATAAAGATGTTTTGATAGGGAGCCCCACCGTCTACGGCTGGACAGGCTTTGTCAATTTTCCGAAGGCACTACTACTCATTCAATTGCTAAAAGCCACCACTGGGGTTCAGACAGATGAGGCTTAAAACAGGCTCGGGGGCTCTCTGTCTGATTGGTGAAGGGGGAATAAACAGCCTCAAACAACTACAAGGCTCCCACAGCGAAAAAGGATAACACCTCAACACATCACCACACATTACACACAACACACGAACACAACATTCATACTTATCACTCTGACACCATCATTCACTACACACACACACAAAGATTAATCCATCTATATATAACAAAATATATATTACTTAACTATGACCCTAAGGTAATTTAATAATAAATGAATTCTTTTTCAAAAATGAAATGAAAAATAATGAGACTTAATTAGAGATATGTCTGCACCTTTGCTTCACTCTTCTCCTGAGAGCGATTAACGTGGCATATCTTATTTATTTTTTTTTTATTTTTTTTTTTTTTTTTTTCGGGGCACGAAACTGCGCCGCCTGGCCGTCCACAGTTCGTTCAGACGCTCCAGCCGTTGACTCGTCCTTGTCCGCTCTTCACCAGTGGTGCCCCGCTCACTGGGCTTACTAACGATGCGTCCTTTTGCACTCGGGCTTCCACTGATGCCAGCCAGAAGGTCGCGGGGCACTTCGGGCGCTTGCACATGCTGGCTACACTCGACCACTCACGCGTCCATGCCCACAAGCTTGCAGCCACTCCATGCTAAAGTCTGCCCCTAATCCTTCCTCAGTCCCTCCTGTCGGCTCGGGGCGGGTCACGGGCCCGACAGGTCGCACTACAGGTCAGGGCTGGCGGCACTGCCGTCCAAGCGCTGGGTCGATCGGCTATAATGGAGGCCCATGCGTGCACCTATACTTATCTTCAGGGAGTTTCCAGGTTATATCGGTGTTGACATTTCACCAGCACTCTGCTCAAAAATTGCGCGCTGCATACAAGAAAACAGTGCACGGCATGAATTTTCATCAAGGGTCTGTCTGGATAATAATTGTGCGCCTGCTACACATCAGACAGTATGATAAAAGCCCGTTTTGTCTTTCATAACTGACCTCGAATGACCTACCACCATCTGCGATGGGCATCACTGTCTTTGGCCTGTCGAAGCCTCATACCGCGTCTCCAATCCCGTCTTCCAATACCTGCCAGGTAAAACCGATGCGTGCAGTCGCGTCGTGAGCGGGGCAAACAGACACCAAGTGCACCGTCTTATCCAAAACATCCACTCACTGAGCCGCACCAGTGGTCCCACAACGGCCAGATAAATAATCTCAAGACAGCCGGTCCGGGCGCACCTCGGGGGGGGG
>JABUQX010043354.1:0-12500 GCA_015478945.1 Trachelipus rathkii | reverse complement strand
TATTTTTTTTTATATCACTAGAATTTCTAAAAAATAACATAAATCTACGGAAATCAATATTCTGTGTCTTTATATACATATATATTATGTATATAATATTATATCTGTATAATATAATATAATATATACATATAATATGATATATATATATATATATATATAATATACTATATATTATATATATAACGTATATATATATATTATCATATATCACTGGCGCATCTGACGCTCAGTCTGCGAAAAAAATGTTGGCGATATGGATGCAAAAAGGTTGGCCACACTGCGTATAAACATACTCTAAACCTAGTAGGCAGTGATCTATTACGTACGGGCAAACAGGGAGTAATATAACAACGAACCTACAAGAAACTGTAGAATTAGAAAAGAAAAACTTCAATCAATTCTATACATCATTTTTCAGAAAAAATGGTCCAATTTTCAACTCGTTATGGGAAAAGGGGCGGGAGAGGTTCCAAATACGAATCTGCCTCTGGGAAATATTAAATTAAAAGGGGCGGGAGGGGGTCCAAATACGATAATCTGCCTCTGCAGTATCATTTAATATGGAGACTCTCCCGATACTGCACGGATGTCTTTTAAAAAATCTTAAATAATTATTCCTTAGAATTATGGGCAATGCTGTGGAACCTGAGTCGGAGCCGGAGCCGGAGCCGGAGCCGGAGCCGAAGCCGGAGCCGGAGCCGAAGCCAGAGTCTGAAGCATGGAGTATGGAATCTGCAGTTTGAACTGGAATAAAATTACTTTTGTGGTGTCGTCGAAGCATGGCAGAAGAGGGATATTTTTAAAATGATGGAGCCGGAGTCTGAACGACTAATTTTAAAATGGTGGAGCTTAACCTTAGCCCTGAATATGTGGTCTGATATCTCACATCTGATCTAAAGCTGTCCTACCTAACCTAACATAAAGATGGGAAATTTTCATTCCTGTGGAATCTGAATTGATAAATTTTGGTGTTTCAAACGGAATCGGATCGGAACATCGGAACTTGATTTCTCTGTTGAAAGATTCATAACTTTAAATAGTCTGAATTAGAACCGGAAATAGAATCCTTATAAGAAAAAGAAAAGAAAAAAATCAGTTTTAAATAGTACTTTCTATAAAAAAAGATAAACGAAAAAAATTCTCTTTTTAAAAAAATACAACCTTAATCCTGTGATAATTAAACATATTATTTAATATGCATTTTAGGAAAGCCTCCAGCTGCGATGACATAAAAAATCTTTTTTTTTAAACTAATGGGAACTCAAATCGAAAAAAACGTAAATTATATATGAAGTTACAAACTAAAGCCATTTTTAAAACAAGCAAAATAAAGAAAGAGGAGATATCTTTACGTGTCTGGCATTGTAAAATGTAAACATGTTATTCAAAACAGAATCACTTAAACCAAAAACAAAACAAAAAACAGAAAAACGTTTTACTGCCTGGGCAGAGTCACTTTATCATGTACACTAAATATTTATCGTAACGTTGAAAACGCCTAAAAATGAAAATTCCTTTGGAAATTATGGATGTCCCAAAACTCTTGTCTTGTATCGTCTATGAATTAGTTTTAAAAGCAACTGTTTATTTTGATCTTACGTTTAGTAGAAGCAAATGTACACGCCTGTCAAATATGGCGTGTAATGTAAATCCAATTCGACAAAATAAGCATGGATGACCTTACCAGTCAAATATATATATATATATAATATATATATATATATAATATACTGCATAGCTATATATTATATTATATTTATATATATATATATATAAATATATATATATAATAATATATATACTTATCATATATATATAATATATATATATAATATATATATATAATAATATATGTACATGTTCAGCATTTGAGTTAGGTCCAAATAAATAATGTTATGAGAAAGTGTGTCTTAAATTGTACCAACGCCTTGTATGGGCGAGTAACGTAAGGCGGTGCACATCTCACAGTCCTATAATGCGAAAGCGTGCCAGATTTGTCTGTGTTTAAATCTCGCACCCCTAAATCCGTTAATTTTTGTGCCTCATTTTTACTTTCTTTACTAATTTTTACCATTTTTAAGAATATTGCCTATTTTTTTAACCCGTTTTAGCCAGAATTTGGCGCTAAATCTGGGCAAGCCCACCTAATCCGGTATTAGTAAAATTTGAACCCCTTTTTAGGCATTTTCTGGCACTTTTTAGCATTTTTGCTACTTTTTTCGATTTGTCCATAATTCAGGTCACAGATCCCCAGACATCCGGAGGATTTGGGATTTTTCCCATTGGCAGCCCTGCCCGTCGAAGGCAAAGACTTGAAAAAACCATTTCGAAGGTTTTTGGAAATTCCAATCATGTCGGCAACTGACTTGGAAATTTCCATTATTTCATAAGATTTTGACGTTTGATACGCAAATTAGGGTTTTTAAGGTCTGTGAGACCGAATTTAAGGTCTGAAGACCGACCGACTTCCGAGGTTCTGAGCTTTGAGCTCAAGGATTTTAGCCCCTCAAAAGGTGCGGCTGAGCCCTCAAAGGGGGTTTTGTTCCTAAGAAGGGTTTAAGAATAACCGACAGGAAGACGTGGAAACTTGGTGCTGCGTAGCAGAGCCAGAGTCGAGAGAGACGGGAGTTGGAGTCGGATTCGACTGAAGGTCTAGAGACCCAGAGGGAGTTCGTAAGTTAGTCTTGAGAAAAAGAGAATGCATGTATGCAAAAACAAGAGAAGAAGAAGAAAGAAAGAAGAAGAAAGGGCAAGAAGGAATGACGGAAGAGGATAAGAAGAATGAGGAAAGGAGGAGTAGGGAGAGAGTTCACGATATGCTACTAGCACCGTTGTGGAGCCGGTGCCGGGTTCCCTAAGTAGTACTGTAACATTTCTTGTTTAATTAATAATTACAATGTTCCGTCTACTGATCCACATACTGATTGCTGTATGTCTATCATGATACCCACTATCGTCAGTCAATTTGCATCTGCAATTTTGCAGAGTAACCCGTCTTTTTCTAAATGTGAAAGCCGACATTTCTCATTTTCAAAGCTCATTCTTTGTTATTATTTGAAACGGCTAAATAATATAATTTTTTTCGCTAACAGAAACAGCATATTATATTGCGTGCTTTTTTAGTTTATTATTTTACATTGTTATCTTGTTGATTTTAATTTAAGTTTTTATAATTTTTTTTTGTTTACAATGAAATATTAAATGTTATCTTTTAATTATTTTTAAGTTCATTTTTAACTTTTTTTATTTTTAAATTTTTTTTTTTCTACTCATATTTAAGTTTAATATTTGTTTTTTGTTTTACTATAAAAATGTTATTAATTTGTTATTTTGGCTTTTTTCTTAAACATTTTGTGTTTCTAAATTTTCTGTTTATTGTATATAAAGGCTTTAAAAAAATTATTTTTTGCCTTTTACTATACTTTAAAGCAGTTAAATCAGTAACAGTAAATCAATCACCCCTCCCCACTCCATTCCTGTGAATCTATATCTATTATCTTTATTGATCTAGTATATTGATTCAGTCCAATATTTGGTTTGTATGACTACACATTATCATTGCAAAAAACCTTTTATGTATTTATCTTTTGTGTTTCTTAAACATTTATTTATGTGTGATTATTTGGTCTTAACCATTTGTTTTTTAATAAATCTTATATTCTTTTATGTTTATAACGTTAAAAATTGTGTGAATTTTTACCATACCTTAAAGATAAGTAATCAGTAATATCAAGGGGGGTAAAATCAGTTAAAATAGTTAATTTTATAATTTTCAACACTGCCTTCCTGACACCTGCCTTCTATCTCCCGCCATGCCGTTGATCTTAGTTGATATTGATCTATAAAATCTATTATCTGATGATCATATTGATTCAAGTCAATATTTTGTATATTAATATAACACAAAACTCTTTATTATTTTTGTTATGCTTCTTTTTTTAAACATTGTGTTATTTTTTACTAAAAAAATTTTATTCTTTTTTTGTTTATAACTTAAAAAAAAATATTGCATTTTTACGAACCTTAAACGAGTAAAAGCAGTAAGATCAGGTTAAGATCAGTAACAGCGATAAAGTAAATCAGTAATCAAGGTTAGTAAAAGGGAGTGTTAATCAAAGCTTATTCATTCCAACTACTCCTACCCCCATTCTGTGATATCGATTGACCAATTGATAAGATTGAGTTCAAATCATATTTGATATTGTATAACAATAACACCAAAAACTTTTTATTCTATTTTGTTTTTGTTTCTTAACATTATGTTTACTAAAAAAAAAAAAAATTTTTCTTTTTATAATGTTATAACTTAAAAAAATTTCATTTTTACATACCTTAAAGCAAGTAGTAAATCCAGAGTGAACATCAGTAAACTCAAATCCCTTCCATAACCCTTCTACCCTTCCATGATCTATTGATCAATTGATCTATCGATCTAATTGATTCAAGTCATATTATGTATAACATATCTCAAAAACTCTTTATTTATTTTTATTTCGTTAGTTAAGTTATTTATTTATGGTGATATTGCTTTAAAAAATTTGTGTTTTTACAGACATAAAAATTTTATTTCTTTTGTTATAACGTAAAAATTTGCATTTCACATACCTTAAAGCAGGTAGTTTAAATTCAGGAAGTTACAATCAGTTTGTTAAACAAATCAACCCGTTCGCCCACCCATCCTTGATGCTAATTGATTATTCGATTGATTTTATGATCAAGTTGATTATTTTTTATTAAAGCTTATTTTATTAAAGAACACAAAAAACTTTTTATTTATTTGTTTATGATTGTTTAACATATTTGTTTTTTACATAAAAAACTGTGATGGGCTTGCTTCTTCAATGTTTTATACTAACCTAAAAAATTGCGATTTTACTACCCTTAAAACTAGTCAGAAGATCATAAATCAGTAAAATCAGAAACTGCGCCGCCGCCCGCCATTATTAACCCTCCTCTACAGCACTTCCATGATTCTATTTGATTACTGACTATGTGATTCAAGTATGATTTTGTTAACATAACACAAAAACTTTATTATATTTGTTTTTTTTTTGTTTCTTTTACATTTTTTTAATAAGCATTAACTAAAAAAATTTATGCTTTGCATGTTTATAACTTAAAAAATTTGCATGCTTTACCATACCTTGCTTTTAAAGCAAGTAAATCAGGAAAAAAAAGGAAAACAAAGCCGTTTGTCGATTCAAACAAGTACCATTCAACCGAGATGTTAGTTTCAATGAATCAATTTGAATTAAATTCAGTCATATTTTGTTCATTATAACTTGCTCAAAACTTACTTTATTGTGGAATTTTTACTATAAAAAAATTATTTTCATTTTTGTTTTATTATTTCTTTTATAAACATTTTGCTGTTGTTTTTTACTAAAAAAAATTTATGTCTTTTATAATAATACAATATGAATTTAAAAATGCATTTTTTTACCATACCTTAAACAGTAAATAATCATCAGTTAAAAATTCAAACCACCCACTCCTATCTCTACCCATCGTGAATCAATCTATAGAAAAGGTCATTATTTGTTTTATTTTTTCAATTAAATTTCCTTTATTATTGTCAAATTTGCTTTAGGTTTTTTTTTTACTAAAAAAATTTATTCTTTTTAATGTTTATAACTTAAAATGAATTTGCATTTTTACTACTTAAAGCAGTAAATCAGTTAAACAAACCACCCACTCTATCCTCTACCCATCGTGAAATCATCTCATTATCATTTTTGATCTACTTATCGATCTGAATAGAATATTAAGTCATTTATTTGTATTTTTACTATAAAAAAAATTTAATTTTATTGTGTTTTGTTTTGTCTCTGTTAAACATTTTTGTTTTTTTTTTACTAAAATATTATTCTTTTTATGTTTAACTAACTTAAAAATTGCCATTTTTTACAACCTGAAAGCGTAATCGAGTAATCAGGAAAAATCAAATCTGTACACCACCCACCCTACTGCCCCTTCAATGATATTGATCTGATTGACCTATTAGCCATTGATCCTTATTGCATTAAATTCATATTTTGTTTATATAACATGAACACAAAAACTTTTATTATTTTGTTGTTTCTGTAAACATTATGTTTTTTACTATAAAAAAATTTATTATTTGGTTTTATTTTTTTACTATAAAAATTGTATTTAGTTTTGTTTTATTTGCTTTAAACATTTTGTTTTTACTAAAAAACTTTATTCTTTTTATGTTGTTAACTTAAAAAATTTGCCGAATTTACAACTCCAGACTGCAGTATCAGTGAAATCAGGTAAAATCAAACATGTTTACCCAGCGCCCTAATGCACTGCAGTGTTCAAAAACATGCATGACCTTATCAAACCTACGGAATCTGAATGGTTATGCGGTTATTGTGAACACGACTATTGCGATATTTATTTATCTAGCTTTTTTTGTTGTTGTTATTCTTGTTATTATCATTTCTGACTATGTTAGGATGATGCCTTTTTATGTTTATAACTTAAAAAATTTGCACTTTTTAAAATTACCTTTTACACGCAGTTTAATCAGAAATCAGTTCAATCAATCACGCCACTCTGATTCCTCCTACCCCATTCCTGATTATTGATCTATATTCTCCTATTGATTCAAGTCATATTTGTATAACATAACACAACGATTTTTATTTTAATTTTGTTTGGTTCTTGTAAACAATTACATTTAAACTAAAAAAAAAAATTTATTCTTTTAATGTTTAACAACTTAAGAATCCCATTTTACACACCTGAAAGAACTAATTCAGAGTATTCAGTAAATCCAGTCAAATCCACCACC
Source organism: Trachelipus rathkii (assembly GCA_015478945.1). Lineage (NCBI taxonomy): Eukaryota > Metazoa > Arthropoda > Malacostraca > Isopoda > Trachelipodidae > Trachelipus > Trachelipus rathkii. Next base: position 5,698 of record JABUQX010043354.1, on the reverse strand, counting down.
CACATCTTCCCTACCCATCCTGACTCTAATTGATCTACTAATCTACTGATTCATGTCAATAATTATTTGTATAATACAACACAAAACTTTTTATTTTTTTATTTTATTCTGTTTAAAACATTTGTTTTTAGCTAAAAATTATTCTTTTATGTTTTATAACTCAAAAAAAATTTGCATTCTTACATACCTTAAAGCAGTATAATACAGTTAATCAAGTAAATAAAAAACCGTTGAATCCTTCATACCCTTCAAGTGATCTATTGATCTATTGAATTATTGATCTATTAGCATCTATTTGAATCTTTGATTTAACCAGTCATTATTTTGTACACATAACACACAAAACTTTTATTATTTTTGTTTTAAATTGGGTTTAAAACATTTTGTTCTTAACCTAAATGAAAATCTTATGATGTTTATAATTATTTAAAACAAATTTTCATTTTTTATAACATAAAGCAGTAAATAAGTAAATCAGTTAATCAAACACCCACCACCCTTCCATGATCTCATTATCTAATTGATCTATTGATCATTTGATTCAAGTCATTATTTTGTATAACATATCTCAAAAACTCTTATTTATTTGTGGTTTGTTCTTTAACATATATGTTTTATTTATAACTTAATTTATTTCATTTTATGTTTATAACTTAAAATTTGCAATTTTTTACATCATTAAAGCAAGTAAAATCAGTAAATCTAGTAAATCGAACGGTATCCAGCCACCATCCTACCCTTTCGTGTTTCTACTTGATCATTGATCTATGAATCATGATCTAGTTTGATCTATTGAATTAAAGTCATTTTTGTACAAAATATCCATCATTTATATATTTCATTTATTTGTTATTTTTTCTTTTTATATATGTGTTTACTATAAAAATTTATTAATAACTTTAGCAAGTGCATGCGTCAAAATCATTTTCAAGTTCTGTATTGATATTTTTGAAAAGGGGGTACGAGCTTAAAATAATAATATAATACTAATAATACATAATAATTAATCATAATAATAATCAATAATAATAATTAAAATAATAATAATAAAATAATAATAAAACTTACTGTTAAGATAAAAGCATATGTTAAGTAAGGACAAAAAGGGAACAAAGTTATAAATCTATTTACCCTTCTCATGTGTCAAAAATTATTGTGTTATACCAAGTAATAAATCTCTTTACCCTTCTCATGTGTGTCAAAAGATATAAGATTAATGAATCATTCCTCGAATTTCATTGGGTGTGACGGCATAGCAAATACAATTCTCTGGTTGTTTCCTTGAGCGTACTAAATTTGCGTAATGTTTAGGTGTCGGGTAGAGAGCAATTACCAACCAATGTTCTAGTTTTGGACCTGCAGGCAAAGTGATGGCACGCGTTATTGGTTCGTGAGATCCTATGTCTAAATATAATAATAATAAAAAATAATAATAAATTATATAAGAATAATAATAATAATAATAATAATAATAATATAATAATAATAAGCTTAATAAATATAATAATAATAATGTTGTCTCAACAATGACATTGTTTTGCTGTTGTTGTTGTTGTAGGGTTCCTGTATTATATTTCTGCGTTTTGTTATTGTGTTGTGGTTTTGGTGTTGTTGTTGTGTGTGTGTTCTGCTTGTTGTTGTTGCTGTTAAATATATCACACGTTCAAGTTAAATGAAAATATACAGGTTTCAAACATATCTAAAAACATTAATGTCATGTTCCTTTTTGGCTCCTAGAAGGTTTTTAAATAATCGATAGATCAGTTTATAAAACTTTTACGATTTTCGATGTTCTTTAGTCTAAGACGAGGTTTAAATCGTCTTTCTACGTGTACTGGTTGACTTATTACATTGAATCGAAACAAGAAAATTATTAATAACATTCGTATCCGATATATCGCTGTAGTTACAGTGCCATATTCGAGGGTCTGGAATCCTGGAAATCCTGAATTCACTGGAAGGATTCAGGAACCTGAAATGACTAAATGTTTCTCTATATAACAGGGTTTGCATTTAACCCCCACCCCCCAAAAAAAAAGAAAAAAAAAAAAAAAACAATAAATAAATAATATTCTTTTATTAAAAAAAAAATAAAAAAATAAAAAAAAAAAATAAAAAAAATAAATATATATATATATATATATATATATGTATATATTATATATATATATTATATATATATATATATATATAATATATACTATAATATATATATATAATAATACTTATATATATTTCCAGTTTCCAGGATTCCAGCACCCTTGAATATGGCTCTGTAACTACAGCGATATATCCGATACACGAATGTTATTAAAATTTTCTTTCGCTGATTATATTTTTTCAGTCAACCAGAGCACGTGCTAGAAAGACGATTTAAACATCGAATTAGGGGTAAAAAACATCATAAATCGATTGAAACCATCAAAAATGATCCATCGATCATTTAAAACCTTCTAGGAGCCAAGAAAGGCTAACATTAATATTAATATTTAGAGATATGTTTGAAAAAAGTGTGTATATTATTCATTTAAACTTAAACGTGTGATATATTTAATCAGCAGCAACAACAAACAACAACAAACAACAACAACAACAACAACAACAACAACAACAACGAACAACAACAACAACAACAATAACAACAAACCGCAGAATTCAGGATGTGTATCAACAACAACACAACAACAGCCAACAACAATACGTTAAACATTTCAAACAACAACAAACTTATTATTATTATTATTATTATTATTATTATTATATTTATTATTATATTATTATTATTATTATTATTACATTATTATTATTATATTCTTATTATTATTATTTATTATTTCACCAATAATCTCACAGCACCAATAACGCGTGCGATCACTTTGCCTGCAGGTCCACAACTAAAGCATTGGTAGGTAATTTGCTCTCTACCCTACACCTAAACATTACGCAATTTTAGCACGCTCAAGGGTAACCAACCAGAGAATTGTATTTGCTATGCCGTCACGGTCAGCCAATGAAATTCGAGGAATGATTCATTAATCTTAATATTTTTGACACATTGAGAAGGGTAAAATAGATTTAATTACTTGATATTACCAATAAACTTTTGACACATGAGACGGGTAAATAGATTTCAATACTATTGTTCCCTTTTGCCTTACTTAACCCATATGTTTTTATCTTAAAAAGTAGTTTTAATTACTTGGATATTATTATTATATTATTATATATCAATATTATTATTATATTAGTATTATTAATTATTCATTCTATTATTATAATTATTATTCTTAGATCCGTACCCCCTTTCAAAAATATCAATGCAAAACTTGAAAATGATTTGACGCTATAGCCACTTGCATAAAGTTATGTAATAAATTTTATATAGTAAAAAATAATTTTAACGAAAAACAATAACAAAATAAATAAAACTTATTTTGAGATATGTTGTAAAAAATTTGACCTTTAATCAATAGATCAATAGATCAAATAATCAATAGATTCAATAGACTCAAAGATCAATATCACGAAAAGGGTAGGGGGTGGCTGGAACCGTTTAATTTACTGATTTACTGATTTTACTGCTTTAAGGATGTATAAAAAATGCAAAAATTTTTGAAGTTATAAACATAAAATAAAATAAAGATTAGTTTTTATAACCTTATCAGCAACAAAAGCAACAACAAAAATAAATAAAAGTTTTGAGATTATGTTATACAAAACTATGACTTGAATCAATTATGATCAATAATCAATAGTTATAATATCATTGGAAGGGGGAGTGGGTGGTTTGATTAAAAAACGTTGAATTTTTTATACACTTTTGAATTTTTTTAAACCTGCTTTAAAGGTATGCTAAAATGCAAATTTTTTAAGTTTATAACACCATAAAAGAGATTTAAATTTTAGGTAAAACCAAAAGTTTTAAACAAAATAAACAAAAAATAAATAAAAGTTTTTTGTTTATGTTATAAAAAATTTGACCTTTAATCAATAGATCAATAGATTCAATAGATCAATAGATCAATAGATCAATAGATCACGAAGGTAGGAGGATAGAGTGTGTGGTTTGGTTTCACTGATTTACTGATTTAACTGCTCGTTTAAAGTATCTGTAAAGGCAAATTTTTAAGTTTTAACATAAAAAGATGTTTGTTTATTCTAAAACAAACATGTTTTAAACAGATAAACAAAACATAAATCAAACAGTTTTTGTAGTTTTATATATACAAACATATGACAGAACAGCATTTAAGTCAATAGATCACGAACTGGGTAGGAGGCATAGACGTAGGTCGTGGTTTGATTTAGCTATTTACTAATTACTGATTTACTGCTTTAAGGTATGTAAAATCAAATTTTTAAGTTATAAACATTAAAAAGAATAAATTTTATTTTTAGTAAAAACAGAATGTTAAAGAAACAAACAAAATAAACAAACTTTTCTTGTTGTATGTTATACAAAATGACTTGAATCAATAATCAATAATCAATAGATCACGAATGTGGTAAGGAACCTAGAGTGCGTGATCTTATTAATCTCGTGAATAACTTTTCCTCACTAGCTTTTAAGCAATCTAACACTACAATTTCCTGTACTTCTATAAACAGTTAAATCGAATAATTTTTTATGTAAAAACAAAATGTTTAAGAAAACTAAACTAAAAAAATAATATTTGTGACCTGACTCATACCCAAAAATAAAATGATCTTTTATTATAGTATCTCAATAGGTCCAATTAGCATCAATAGATCATGGAAGGCGATAGTGGGTGGATACAGTTTGAGTTACTTGCATTGTCTGATTACTGCTTTTAAGTATTAAAACGCAAATGGTTTTGAAGTCTAAGAAATAAAACAGAATAAATTTTAGTAAAAACAAAATGTTTAAAGCAAACAAAACAAAATAAATTAATTTTTATAGTAAAAATAAACAAAATAATCAATTTTAGAGATAAACCAAAGTAGTGGGATAAAATGTTACAAAATATAATAAAAAGAATGTTTTTGATATTACTGAAAAAATGACTTTAATCAAATAGATTACGTATGGAAAAGAAGATTTGGTTGGGGTATTGATTTATCAGTTTGAAGACTTACTCTGATTTACTGTGATTTACTGCTCTTTAAGGTTATGTAAAATGCAAGATATTTTAAGTTATAACATAAAAAGAATAATACTTTAGAAAAACAAAATGTATTAAAGAAAACAAAACAAACAAATAAATTTTTATAAGAAATAATTTTAAACCAAAACTGTTAATCAAGTAGACTCAATAGATCAATAGATTGATCAAGATCACGAATGGTTGCTAGGAGGATAGAGGTGTGTGTATTATACGTGATTTACTGCTTTAAGGTATCTATGTAAAAAATGCAAATTTTTAAGTTACTAAACATTAAAAAGAATAAATTTTATTCACTAAAACAATAAAACAATACGCTTATCACTAAACAAGCACCACAAAATAAAAACGAAACATCCAGAAGCAGCACGTCACCATAACACCGTGAACTTTCAATAACACTCACAGAGCGCGCTCAAAAACTAAGAAATCCCACAAACATAACTGCACTCGATAATCCAATCGAGCAGCGCTCAGCAACAACGACTATCAATAACAACTGCGCCAACACGAAGGGTAATAAAGAACGCACGAAGCGAGTAGCAGCATAGTGGAAACCCTCCATAGTGTCTCTC
>JABUQX010043353.1:27500-29784 GCA_015478945.1 Trachelipus rathkii | reverse complement strand
AAGGATGCAATACCGAGGAAAATGAGGAGGATGAGGATTGGTGTAGGAGGGAGGAGGTGAAGCGGTAAATAACCTGCAATTTCTCTGGATGATGTTTTGAGCAAGAGGGAGAAGTGGGGAAGATTACGCGATCGAATGGAACAAGTATGGATTAGTGTTTATGAAAGCCGTATACTCCATAATGAAGATAAAACCATCGGAATAGGAGGTTAAAAAAGGTGATTTTTTTGAAGTAAAATGAATGAGAAAGTACTGGAACCAACAGCGAGACATGGACATACAACTGAGAAGAGAGGGAGAGTAGTAATACAGCGCGGAGATGACCGGTAGTTAAGAAACCATGATTGAAAGAGTAGGGAGACAGAATAGAATGAAGTAATGTAGAGATGATATAGTGGTGGATAGAAGATCGATACTGAAGCAGGAGTGTGGGGAGATTGAGTGGTGGTGACATCTGAGAGGATGGAGCAGGACAGATTGCCGAAAAGAAGATGGGAATGGACACCAAAGGGCAGAAGACCAAGGGGAAGACCGAAGAAGAGATGGGCGGAGTCGGTGGGACTCTCTGAAAGAGCAGCTACCAAAAATGAATGTGCTAAAGAAAGTAGAATAGGTGCATGCAGAGGGATGTCTGGAGAAAGACGCTTGCGCGGCTGACGAGGTATAAAATCCTTCCTGAGAGGGAAAAAGAAGAAATAAGAAAAGAAGATATATAATATATATATATTATATATATAATATATATTATAGATAATATTAATATATATAATACTATATATTATTATATATATAATTATATATTATATATTTATTCTTTGTCTTATATATTATATTATATAATATATATATAATATATAATATACATATTTCCTAGTATTCAATCATATAAAGGTAAATAAGGATTCATTTGTATATCATTATAGGTTAATTTGAATAAAACTTTTCTTTATGATTTTTTTTTTTTGTGTAAATATAATAAATCAGCTATAATCCCTTTTTTCAGATAGAGTTTTTATATTATAATATACCCTCTTTAATTTTTTACTTTATAAGTTTAAAATTATAAACTTCAAAAATATAATATTAATTTTCATACCAGTTTATCAGCTTAATCAAGAAAAATTTGAAATTAAGAATCTAAAGAAAGTTTATTAAGAAATTTTAAAATATGTGTTAGCACAATGTGTATAACATTTTCCAGTAGTGATTTTTACCTTTAAAATCTTTTAAAACCTATAAAAAAGCCAATATTAACATAACAACTATATAGCATAAAAAACAAAAAACAAAAACAAAAGAAAACATTGTTTATTTGGTTTTATTTTATCAAAAGCCAATGGTTTTTGGTTTTTTTTTAAAAACCATGGTTTTTTTCCAACCCTACCCAACAATGAATTTCATTGGTAACGGACATATTCAAAAGTTCGAAATATTGTAAATAATTTTTTAAAAACAAATTTATTTGAAAAAATTTTTCCACATTGAATTATGACTGCATGAACCACATTTACAGAAAAAACAATTACATAATTTGAAATCAGCGTATAAAGCTATTACAAAAGAATTTTTTAAAAAAAAAATCAATAAATGAAATACTCGGAAAAGTCACGACCTACGAAAACCATAACATTTTGGATAAGAGTAAAAAGAGTATAAAAAAAATGTAAAAAAAAAAAAATAAAAAAAAGGGGGCTCGAGCCGACGGGGGACAGAGGTGGGGACGTTTTCATACCCTAGGAACTAGGGGCGAGGAACCCTCGAGCGAGCCCCAATACAAGAGTGGGGGGGTTTCCGGAACCCTCCCGGATGGGGATGCAATTATCGCTACCCTGTCGTTCCCCGGAAGGTCCGAGAGACCCCCGGACTCTGCCGATTTTTGCGGTTAAACCTTGGGTAAATTCCTTTAGTTACAAAAAAAAAAAATTAAACGACGGAAGTCCATTTGAAAACGTAATAATCCTATATATCTTTGAAATCATGTCACTTTACACTTAAATTGATTGTTAGATCATATACTTAGAAATATATTTAAATAAAAAAGAAAAAAAAAAATAATCAAACTGACGAGTCGTAAAACAGAAAAGGGCCCTTTTCTTGTTTTATGCTTTCACTTCTGTGAAATTTTTTTTTTTTATTTTTAATATATATATTTAGTATATATATATATATATATATATATATATATATATATATTTATATAGATATATAATATATATATATATATATATATAAATATATAATAATATATGCTACTATATGATACCAAGCAATGAAATCAGTGTAA
>JABUQX010043353.1:20000-22500 GCA_015478945.1 Trachelipus rathkii | reverse complement strand
TTTTATTAAAATTGTTATGGTTTACATACCCTAAAGCAAAATCAGTAAATCAGTTAATCAAACTACCATCCAGCACCATTCCACTTTCCATTATCTAAATTGATCTATTGTATCTATTCGATCTATTGAATTCAAGTCCATATTTTTTATTAAAATGTTATGTTTTGCATACTCTAAAGCATAAATCAGAAATTCAGTTAATCAAAGCCTAACTATCCAGTTGCCCACACTGCCACCTTTCCATGATCTATATTGATCTATTGATCTATTTATTCATGTCATATTTTGTATAACATAACACAAAACTTTTGTTTATTTTGTTTTGTTATTGGTTTAAAACATTTTGTTTTAACCTAAAAATTTTATTCTTTTTCATGTTTATAACTTAAAATTTTTTGTATTTTTACATACCCTATAACGCAGTAAATCAGTAAATTCCGTAAATCAGTAAAGCAGTAATTCAGTAAATCAGTAAGCAGTAAATCATAAATCATTAGATCAAACCAGCCCCTCCTATCCTTCCTATGATCTATTGATGCTATTGGTGCTGATTGATTCAATGTCATGATTTTTGTAATAACAATACATTACATAAATCTTTTATTTATTTTGTTTTGTTTTCTTTAAACATTTTGTTTTTATAATAAAATTATCTTTTATGTTTATAACTTAATAAAATTTGCATTTTTACATAAACCCTAAAGCAGTAAATCAGTAATCAGTAAATCAAAACCACCCACGTCTGTTCCTCCCTACCCATCCATAGCTATTGAATCTATGATCTTTGATCTATGATCTTTGATTCATGTCAATATTTTGTATAACATAAAACATAAAATGTCTGTTGCTGTAGTTCGTTGGTGTTGAAATGTCGGTTTGTTGTTTGCATTTGCTATTGAACAGTTTTTGTTGTGTTTCGTTATGTTTGTTGTATGGAAATGTTGCAATTTGTTAACAAGATATGTGGCTCTGTTTGTTGTTAGTTGTTGTTCACGTTGTTGTGCTGTTGTCTTTATGTCGCTATGTTTGTCCGTGCTGTTGTATTGTTTGAATACATATGATAAACTTGTCAAGTAAGATGAGGATCTACAGTACAACCTTTGTTTCATAACGACTACCCTCTCAAAACATATTTATATGTTATAATTTATTACATTAACATTATAATATTCGTGAAAACTTAAACCAACATATTATCTCATTTTCCTATTTCCTTATTTATCTTTGACATACTAGCCATTCATCTAACAAGGACGATCTAAAATTAGAAGTTCAATTACTTACCAGCAGAAGTCAGCAATATTGCAATCTCTAATCTTTACCGGTATATGCGTCGCCTTCAGACCCTCGACATAAGATAATTATCTATTATTATTATTAATTATTTAATTATTATTAGTTATTATGTGATATAATGTTAGTATTCATTTTATTACTTAATTATTATTGTGATTATTATTATTATTATTATTATTCCACAATAGATCTCACAACACCAATAACGCGTGCGATCACTTTGCCTCCTGGTCCACAACTAGAACTTTGGTAGGTAAATTGCTCTCGCTACCGAGCACCTAAACATACGTAATCTTGTTAGCTCAAGGTAACCAAAATCAGAGAACTGTATTTGCTATGTCATCACGGCAGCCAATGAAATTCGAGGAATGACTCATTAATTTTAATATTTTTGACACATGAGAAGGGGTAAATGAGATTTATTACTTTTTTTCCCAATATCTTTTACCACTGAGAAGTGGTAAATAGATTTAATTACTTGTTCCCAATATCTTTTGACACATGAGAAGGGTTACGAGATTTATTACTTTTGTTCTCTGAATATCTTTTGACACATGAGAGACGGGTAAATAGATTTTAACTTTTGTCCCTATTTTGTCCTTACTTAACCATAATTGTTTTTATTCCTTAACAGTAGTTTTTATATTATTATTATTATTATTATTATATTATTTATTATTAATTATTATTATTATTATTAATTATTATTATTATTATTCATTGATTATTTATTATTATTATTAATATTATTCTCTATTATTATATTTTATTATTATTATTATTATATTATTTTATATATTATTATTATATTATAATTATTATTAATCAACTATATATGTTATGTAACATACAAATTAACATACATACACACATCATTCACACACACAAACACACAACACACACACAAACACAACACAACACACACACACATCACACACACACAGCCACACACCACGACAATAATTATAGACACTGTTACTTTAATACTTTAGCTCCGGCAATCAATGTACTAACGTTTACTGATTCACTGACTGCTGTTTTCATATGGATGTCCGAAGGTCAGATTTGTACATTTTCCTAAAACGTCGTTGTATAGACATTTACATTTATTCACATTTAAATATAAACATTATCAATTTGTTTGTACTTATTCTTTTACGTTCTAAATTATTTCTTTACATTTATATTTGTTAAAAGTTATTGT
>JABUQX010043353.1:12500-15000 GCA_015478945.1 Trachelipus rathkii | reverse complement strand
AATAATAAGTATATAATAATAATATAAATCAATTAATAATAATAAACTACTTGTTTAAAGATAAATAACATATGTTTAATAAAAGACAAAATGGATACAAAAGTAATAAATCTGATTTACCCTCTTATGTTAAAAGATATTGGGAAACAAAGTAGATTAAATCTCGTTACCTTCTCATGTGTCAAAAGATATCGGGATACAAAGTAATAAATCTATTTACCCTTCTCATGTGTCAAAAGATATTGGGAACAAAGTAATAAATCTCATTTACCCCTTCTCATGCGTCAAAAGATATTAAGATTAATGAGTCATTCCTCGAATTTCATTGGCTGTCCGTGATGGCATAACAAATACAGTTCTCTGATTGGTTACCCTTGAGCGTAACAAGATTACGTAATGTTTAGGTGTCTGGTAGAGAGCAATTTACCTACCAATGTTCTAGTTGTTGACCTGGAGGCAAAGTGATCGCACGCGTTATTGGTGTTGTAATAATAATGGAATAATAATAATAAAATAATAATAATAATAATATAATAATAATGAATAATAAATAACTAAAATAATAATCATAATAATAATAATAATAATAGATAATAATAATATATAATAATAAATAATAATAATAGATTAATAATAATATTTGTGAGGTTGTGTATAGTAAAGATTGAGATTGCTAAGCTGACTTCTGCTGGTAAGTTGAAACTTCTAATTTTAGTCTACCTTGTTAATGAATGCTGTAGTGTTCAGTTAGGCCTAGGAATAAGATATATTTTTTTGTTAGGATTTAATCAAATTTAACAATGCTAATGTAAAATTAACATTTAATATTTTGAAGTAGTTTGAAAAAGGTGTATTATTTTTCAGTTTAACGTTGAACGTTGATCATATTTAACATCAACAACGACAAACAACCGACAGACAGACAACAAAACAACAATCACACAGACAACAACAACAGACAACAACAACAACAACACAACAACAACAACAAACAACATCAACAACAAATGTAACAAATGCAACATTTCAACAACAACAACACAATCATCATACAACTGCCAACAAATGCAACAAAAAACGCGACATTTCAACAACAACAACTACAGTAAAGAATTTATTTTATGTTAATCCAAAATTATGACATGAATCAATAGTCAATAGAATCATAGATCAATAGACTCAATAATGCAGGATGGGTAGGAGACGAGAGTGGGTGGTTTTGATTTCTGATCTTACTGGATTTACTGCTTAGGGTCTGTAAAAATGCAAATTTTTTTTTAAGTTATAAACAAAAAAATGAATAAATTTTTTTAGTAAAGAACAAAATGTTTAAAGAAAACAAAACAAAATAAATAAAGTTTTTGTGTTATGTTATACAAAATATGACTTGAATCAATAGAGCCAATCAATTCAATAGATCAAGAAGATAGGAGTGCTGTTTTGAATTTAACTGATTTATTCTGAATTTACTTGCTCTGAACTGATCTTACTGATTTACTGCTTTACTGGATTTACTGCTTTTACTGATTTACTTTTAGGGTATGTAAAAAATACAAAAATTTTAAGGGTTTTATAAACAATAAAAGCAATAATTTATTCAGTTAAGCACAAGATGTTAAACAAAAACAAAACAAAATAAAATTACTAAAATGTTTGTGTTATGGTTATACAGAGAATAACAATGAATCAATAGATCAATAGTCAATGAGATCATATGGAAGGTAGATGTGTGGCCTGGATGGTTAGTTATTAACTCGATTTACTGATTTTCTGCTTTAGAGTATGCAAATACACTAAATATTTTACTAAAAAATATACTTGAATCAATAGATCATAAATAGATCAATAGATCATATAGGGACAGAAGGGTAGGGAGTGTGGCTTGGATGGTAGTTTGATTAACTTGATTACTGATTTAGAGGTATGCAAAACAATAACAATTTAAATAATAAAATATGACTTTAAATCAATAGATCAATAGATCAATAGTATCATTAGATCAATAGATCTCATGGGAAAGTGGCAGGAGGGCAGTGGAATTAAGCTGGATTTACTGGATTTACTGCTTCAAGGTATGTAAAACAACAATTTTAATAAAAATATGACTTGAGTCAATAGTATCAATAGATCAATAGATCAACTTAGATCAATAGAATAATAGATCTAGATGAGCGTATGAGGGTGCGTGGTGGTAAACTTTGATTAACTGAAATTTACTGATTTACTGCTTTATGGTATATGTAAAAATGCTAAATCCTTAATTTATTGAAATGACAAAGCATTCATTTTAAAGAAAGAGAAATAAATAAAATTAAAAACAAATTATTAAATGTAAATTGAAACATGTAAAAAAATAAAAATAGCAAACAATATATTATAGTTGGATGATTAAAAAAGAAAACGAGATTTTGAAAATAAAAATGTCAGTCTTGAGGCTAAACGAATGTTTACTTCAGCACCGCACTCGCGCTCCAGCACCGGTGCCTTGTACCTAACTCTG
>JABUQX010043352.1:12500-20823 GCA_015478945.1 Trachelipus rathkii | reverse complement strand
AACAATAACAATAACAATAACAATTAACAAATTAAAAAATAATAAAAAATTAAAAAATAAAATAATAATAAAAATAATAATAAAAGTATAAAATAATATAAAAAATGATAATAAAAATAATAATAAAAGTAATAATGAAGAATAATAATAAAATAAAATTAAAGAAATTAATAATAATAATAATATAAATAATAATAACAACAAATAATTAAAAATAATCAATAAAACACTGATTTTAAATTAATCATAAAAAAATAATAATTAAAATAAAATTCTTCAATGAATAATAATAAAATAATAATAAGTAAAAATTAATAATAATAAAAATTAATAATAATAAAAATAATAATAATAAAAATAAATAATATAAAAATAATAAGAATAAAATAATAAATATAAAAAATAATAATAAGAAAAATAATAATATAAAAAAATAATTTAATAAAAATAATAATATTAAAAAATAATAATAATAATAATAATAATAATAATAATAATAATAAATAATAATAATTAATAATAAATAATAATATAATAATAATAATAATTAATAATATAATAATTAAAATAATCAATAACACTAAAATATAGCGAGTAAAACTCATTTTAAAATAAAAAGCACAGTTCATTAAAAACATCAAATAGCTCATTTTAGCATTCAAAATTTAATATAACAAATACATGCACAAAGAAATGGACTTCGTGAGGAGGACTTGTTGTTCATCCTTTTGAAAAAAAAAAAAAAGGGCCCATGAGAATTATACCTTGTTCATATTTGATTTAATATTTGAGTAGAATTTAACATTCAGAAACGTTTCGGTTAGACACTATGCACGATCCATTATTGATATTTTGGAATAACCTAGATATTCCAGAACAAGTATTGTGAATGTTATTTTCAGGCTTGTAATTGTGTTTAGTGGAAAAGAGGAAAAGTAGCTCTGTTGAGTGTCTTATATATGGTTTAATATGATCAGGGTTACATGTATTCCGTCTATGGAATTAATGTTGATAGTGAGCATCGAGTCGCATCAAAGATCATTGTTTATCTGATTCTAAAAAGATAAATGAAAGCTGATGTATAAGCAATGTTAAGAAGTTGTATTATACGCACACAATATATGTAATAATTATATACCTGGGTAGTTTTAATGTTATATTCAGCTGTGTGTTTGAAATAATAGAAATAATATATTAACGTGATAATATGTTAATAGTAAAATAATAATAATAATATTAATAGCAATGACAATAAAAATAAAAATATAATAATAATCAAATAATAATAATAAATATAATAATGAATAAATCAATAAAATAATACATAATAATAATATATATAAGTAATAATAATAATAATATAATAATGTAATATAATAATAATAATAAATAAGTAGCGATTCAATAATAATAAATATATAATAATAATAATAATAAGTATAATAATTATAATAATAATAATAATAATAATAATAATAATAATAATAATAATAATAATAATAATAATAATAATAATAATAACTAATAATAATATAATAATATAATATAATAATCATAATAATAATAATAATTAATAATTAATAATTAGTAATAATTTTGACAAATAAAATAATAAATAATCAATAAATAATATAATAATAATAACAAATAAAATAAGAAAATAATATAAATTATGGTAAAAATCAAATAATAACAATAACAATATAGATAATAATTAATAATAACAATAATAACTATTAATTTTAATGATAACTAAAAAACTCTTTAAAATTTTTAAAAACTTAAAAGCTGTCACATTGAAGTAATAAAGCAATATTGAGCAAAATATTTATTAAATTAACAGATGAGAGTAACAAGTTAATAATATATAATTAATATTTATGTTTAAACTAATAATAATAATAAATTAATTATAATAATAATAATAATAATATAATAAATAATAATAATTAATAATAATAGATAAATTAATAATAATATTATAATTAATAATAAATAATAAATATAATAAATAATAATAATAATAAGAATTAATAATAATATAATAAAATTAAGACATTAAATTTAAATGATTATTAGGATATTTCTTCAAAGCAAGCCTTATCATCCCCATAATATAACACGTTAAGAACATTAGGAAGCCAACCGAGGGAGGCGATAAGCCTTTGTTTGTAAATTTGCTCTACATCTTTATATTTTAAATATTTTATATTATTATTATTGTTATTACATTTCTTCTTAATACATGCCTCATTCCAGTAGCGGTGCTCATAATATTTATTATTATTATTATTATTTTTATTATATTATTACTATTATTAATTATTTTTATTATTATTATTATTATTAGTATTATTATTATAGTTATTATTATTATTATTATTATTATTATTATTTATTATTATTATTATTATTATATAGTATATATTTGTATTCGTTATTATTATTATTATTATTATTCATCATTACTTTATTATTATTTTTATTATTATTTTATTATTCGATTATTATTATTATTCTTATTGATCATTATTATCATTATTTACTTATCATTATCATTATCATTATCATATCAATTATCATATCATTATCATTATCATTCATTATTATTAATATCATTAGTATTATTATTATTATTATTTATTACTATTATTATTTATTATTATTTATTATTATATTACTTATTATTGATTATTATTATTTTATATTTTATTATTTTTAACGTATAATTTTGTTGCTTTTTCAAGGCTCCTAAAAAAGTTTTTCTTTCTACAGAAGAAATTTTCTTTAGTATTTTCCTGGAATAACAATAAAACTATTGATTTAATAACAGTACCAAGCTTTCGTCCGTACACTTCGAACATTTTCAAGAAATAATATTTTAATTCTTTTTATATTTTAAACAATTGGTAAGTAATAAATAATTTTTTTAAACTATTAAACAAAATAAATAGACAAATTAATATTTTTTTTTTATAGGAAAAGTTAACCTACGTTGATTTTTTGTTATTTAAAAATGTTTATAAAATTGGACATTTCATTATATTTTATGTTTATTACTGGTTTATGTTTCCTTATGAGCAATGATTCCCCGAGGCGTAATTCATAATTTATTATTATTATTATTATTATTATTATTATTATTATTATTATTATTATTATTATTATTATTATTATTATTATTATTATTATTATTTATTATTATATTTATTATTATTATTATTACTATTATTATTATTATTATTATTATTATTATTATTTTTATCGTTATTGTCCCATGAATATCCTCCTACAGGCTTTGCCAGAGTGGACTTAGAAGAATCCCAACAGACAAAGACGGAATTCGCTGCCATTAATCCTTCTCCAGAATGTTTAGCTGATAACGTAAATAGCCTTGTGGAATTTACTGGCTAAACTACTAAAGAACCAGATGAACACGGTTATGGTAGATGAGAATTATAAAAAGATTGTGCAAATAGAGAAAAAGTGTCTACAATCTTTGAAAACCCACTGAAAAGACAGAAAGACAGAGTTTAATTTTAAGTGTAAGTGTTAGGAAGAAGAATACCAAATTAATATGTGAAACCTGTTGTAACAAATAAAACAAACGTAATGTTTTGTGTGTGAGAATTTCGTACACGGATTTTAGACTAGAATCCATCTCTCCAACAACTGAAACCGTGGTATATACAATACCAAATAATAAAAGAATGAATCTGTCTAGTCGGTAATAGTAAGAGACTCGTGTTTCTTTAAATGTCAAAATCGGTGAATGAATTAATATTTCGGTAATATAAAAATATCGATTATCTTGTATGAATGATTTTAAGAGAAATGACCCTCGAAATATTGTATAAAAAAATTTAATTTCTGAATTCGATTTATTTAATTTGATTGAAAATTTGATTTAAATTGTCGAATATATCATTAATTATAATAATATTCAATATGAAATTTAATTATAATAATAATAATAATAATAATAATAATAATAATAATAATAATAATAATAATAATAATAATAATAATAATAATAATAATAATAATAATAATAATAATAATAATAATAATAATAATAATAATAATAATGAAATGAAAATAATAATAATAATAATGAAAAGAAAATAATAATAATAATAATAATAATAATAATAATAATAATAATAATAATAATAACATTTAATAATGATAAAGAATAATAAATAAATAATTAATTAATGATAACTTCACCTGACCTTCAATACCGATGAATAAGGATGTCAAAAGAGATAGGATTTGGTGGCTTCCTTTCGTTATAGGGCTGATCCTTTTATTATTTTATAACTACTTGAAGAATTAGTCAATTGCCTGGATTTCACCTCAATACATTAATTTTCTTCTTTGTGAGAATCTTTTAGCTCAGCGACGCGGAGTTCGGTGTTCGAATCCCGCTGATGGAGAGTAAAATCTCCTTTGACTCATTCATATTATGGGTCTGTATTTGTTTCTTTATTTTCTTCTGTAGCTTCTTTTTGAGTTCCTTGAAGTTCAATCCTGTACTTTACCTTATATTTTCTAGTTTAGGCAAACTCAGTATTTGTGGTTTCTTTTGATTCTGCAATAGCTTATATTTGTTTGCAATATCTTTCCTCTTTATTAATGTATTTTTCTTATGTTTAGAGTATTATTGGCTTTTTTATAGCCTTTTTTCTCTTTTATAAGCCCAGTTTATTTGCCCCACCCTGCAATCTGATTGCTAAGCAGTTTTTCTTTCTGCTATCAATTATTACTTTTCTTCTGATGTTCTGTTTTGGGTCAGTCGTAAGGAAAATGTTCTAACCATAGTTTGTGAATGACAGTATATTTCCTTTTATTTTACACTGTAATATATATATATATAATATATATATATATATATATATATATATATATATTGCCTATCTACGCGTATACATATTTATATATATAATATATATATATATATATATATATATATATTATATATATATGATATTTAATATATATATATATTATATATATTATATATATAAATATATAATAAAATATTTTTGCCTACTACGCGTAACCTTGTTTTGGCTTTTATGCTATTGTCCCGCCTATGCCTGATTATTTATGTAGCTTTTTCTTTATATTCCTTTTTGTTACCCAATTCTTTGCATACGTTTTCTGAAATTGTTTACCGTTTTCGCTCGCTGTATAACTAACGGAAGCTATGCAAACCGAAGCTCATTCAGCTTCCCTACTCCATGCTGGCCTGTCGTTTGTTTCGAGCTCCGCCGCCATCATCTGTGCCGCTTTGTTATTTGTGCTCCAGCTTCAACGTAAAATTTTGGATTTGTTTCTTTGATATTTCAAGTGTCGCTCTTACAGCCTACTTCTTGTTTATTTTGTGCTAGAAAGCCAGGGTAGGTGTGCAGTGTATGAAATTACTTATTATTATTATTAGTGAAAAATGTATAAAAATTTAAATTAGGGTAAAATTATATTCAAGTGTTTTTCTATTATTTTTATATTTTTCTCATGTATAAAATTCGCAAATTCTTCTAGTCTCTATGTCCAATTTTTTATTTATAAAAATATACATAGCATTTTTATTTTTATTATTATTATTATTATTTTTATTATTTGATATTATTTAAATATTTTGAATATTAATTAATAAATTTTTTTTTTATTATTATTATTATGTTTATTATTTATTATGTATGATTTATTATTATTATGATTATTCCTTTATTTTTATTTTTTCTATTATTATTATTATTATTATTATTATTATTATTATTATTATTATTATTATTATTATTATTATTATTATTATTATTATTATTATTATTATTATTATTATTGTTATATCTGTTATAGTTTTTTATTTATGTATTTTTTTTATTGGATTAATTGACGGTATTATACTCTGTGTTAGACATCCTGTGTTTGATTACTTCCTCTACTGTGGGTCTTAAGAATCAACAATATATATATATATAATATATATATTATATATATTTATTATATATATATACTAAATATTTATTATATATAGTATAAATACACTTTATTGTCTTTATTTATATATATAATATAATTATAATATATATAAATATATATAGATTGATATATATTTATAGTTAAGTATTTATATATTGTTACATAGGATGTATATATTAATATAGATGATAGATTTTTTTATATATATATATATATAAAATTTGATATATGTATAATTATATATAATAGTTATAATGTTATTATTTAGTTATTAGGTTGGGGTTCTGGTTAATGATACATTTATGCTAGTTTTTTAATAGATATTAGGCAAACACTCTACAATGTAAATATTTTTTCATATATTAGTACATTGAGTATGAAAGTGCTTTATATAGAATTTTTCGATTTGATCAATTAATATATATTCTCTGTATGTGGTGTATATTATCTGTAATAACTTATTTAATAACACCAATAATATGTATGTTTTTCCTACGTACTGCTGTACATTTCCAATATACTATTTGTATATTATATTAAATGTCTTCTTAGTTTTGTATCATTTAATAACCTGATATAAACCGATTTACAAAGGAACTTTATAATGTAAATGGTTGTTTCCATTACTTCATTCCTTTTGTACGGATATTCTTTATAATTCTTTTTTGAATAGAGGTTGAATACGTACTTAGTAGCTTCATTCATTCTTAACCAATATAACTATATCAACTGTAATGCATTTTTATATGTTTGTTGCTGTATAATTTCCTGTCATAAGCTCTGGGTGAAGCTCTATCTACACTTACTTAATCAATGTATATATTTCTCTTCTAATATCTTTCTATAAATACGTTCTTACTGTACTAATCATTGTAAATTGTATACATGTGTACTCCGTTAGTTTGCGCATACAATTACACTTTTAAGATCGACAGCTATCGAAAAATTTAGCCAGATTCTATCTTTGAAGAAGAGAGGACCATTATCTCGCTTTATGTTTCAAAATGCGAAAATTAATCTGTTCAAAACTGCAATGATAAAATCCACATAAATTAGACCTCTCAGTTTTTAGTTTTCAATTCTCACGCGAGAATTTTTTTTTTTTTTTTTTTTTTTTTTTTTTTTTTTTTTTCTTTTTTTTTTTTTTACCAAACTTTTCGAAATTTCAATGGGCTTTTTTTTTTAAAAAAAAATTCTTTTTTAATTACTATGTTTTTAATTTTTAATTAAATTTCTTGTTTTTCTTTTTTCTTTGACATATATTATATTATTAATCGACATTACAGGATATTTTAATTTGTAGAAACTATTTTTTAATAATTTTAATTTTTAATTTATATGTTTAATTCTTAAAATATAAGTGCATTATTTCTTTAGTTTGAAAATCAGTCTTTCAGTATCTGTAGAAGTTAGCAGTATTTTTAAAATTAAATGAAATATGATGAGAAATCATTTTCTATGTAAGTTCGTGCAAATTCGTATTTGTGAACTTATTTTTCACGTGATCGCATGAATTATATATATAATAATATATATATCATATATATATATATATATATATAGTATTATAGATATATATATATATTGTATATATATATATATACATATATACATATATATATGATATATTATATTATATATATATATAGATATATATATTATATACTTATATTATATAATATATATATATATATATAATATATATTATATATATATATATATATAATATATATATGAAGACGAGAAAAATTTCACTCGCGTCAGGACTCGCAACTTCAACAATAACGTCGACCTTATAGACAATGAAAGGAGGCATTCTTACACTAGCTCCAATCCGCACTCCCCTTAAAGGGAAGGTATCTCAGAAGCAGCTTTCAAAGTCCCTTACTTTGAAAATCGGTACTTATTTTAAAATCCATAACGAAGGATGACTTTATTGGAATGTAGTTCAGATATCGAAGCAGGGGATTGAAAACTGTTCACAGATGCCTTACTTTTGCGGTTTGCGATTTGGACCATGATTAAAGCTTCCTCCGTATCATCTCACAAGCTCTGACCGCTTGTTTTCTTGACTAGTCATCGAGTCCTGTGCGAGTGGTGAAATTTTTCTCTTCTTATATATTGCAGGATTGTCCGCAACCTGTTGTTTGCATATGTATGGCGATTGCTCGACTATTGGTTATTGATTGTTCATGTTAACCCAGGACACCCAGCTGAAAGCCACATGTAGAGCTCAGTAGGGTTCCAAGCATCCATTCAAATGGGATAATATATATATATATATATATATATATATATTATATATATATTAATATTATATATATATATATATTAT
>JABUQX010043352.1:5000-7500 GCA_015478945.1 Trachelipus rathkii | reverse complement strand
AAAGACAACGCTAAGGAAGTTGCTTGCCTATCTTTCAATAAAAATGATGACGGTTTAAAAGAATGAAAGATGCAATTAAAGGAAAATGCTTGCCTCGTGGAAATTAATGACCTTCTTACTATTGCAACTTACTTTTAGACCTGCTTAGGAAGAAGTTTTTTTGTAACTATTAGAACAAGTTAAATCGTGCTTTGTGCAGAAGAAAAACTTCAATCCAAATAGCTCTATTAATTGCCAAACCAAAGAAAAATAAAATTAGAACTTCACTGACTAGAAAATAAATTACAACAGACTACTGGAAGAATTTCTACAGTCCAGTAGTGATGAAGAAATAGCATGTATTACCAAAGATAGGGAAATGATGAAAACGGTCACTACAAAACAGAGCTAGATTCAAATGATGATCCAAACAGTTGGTGGAAAGCTAAAAATGTTTATCCATGCTTGAGTAAACTTGCAAGGAAAACTTCAATCCAACAGTTTATTAATTAGCCATCCATTAAAAGAAAAAAACAAAATCTACAGAACCAAATGATTTTCAAGTGGTAACCAAGAATAGATCCACTGGAATAATTTCTTGGTAGTCCAGTAGTGATGAAGAAACACACGCATTATCAAAAGATGTAGTAAAATGATTGAAAACTATCACTAAGAAACGACTAGATACAAATCAAATGTGATGACCTTACTAGCGGTGGAGTTTTTAATTGCTAAATGCAAATGTTACAAACGCTATAAATCCTATAAGGAAATACCTGGCCTGTACTCAAACTAATTCCAAGTGAGGGAGTATTTAGCAATGCTGGCCTAATATATGATGACAAGAGAAACAGACTCTCAGCAGAAAAATAAGAAAAGGCAGAAAAATTGATGTCTTTCAAGCACTTACTATATTTGAATTTCAATACTAGTGCAAAAAGTATATAACCCATGTAAAATCTCTTTCATTAAGGTCGGAGGTTAAGGAAAGAGGTTGATGGGTCCATTTGAGTTGGGTCCCATCCCGCAACCCTGGCAACAATTATATTAATAGATTTGTGAATAAACCGATATATATGTTGTTATATATATATATATATATATAGATATATATATATATATAGTATATATATATATATATATTATTAAGTTTTGTTACAGATATATATATATATATATAAAAATATATATATATATATTACATATATATTAAGTTATATATATTATATATATATATATATATATATATTATATATATATAGAGTATATATATATATATATATATAGTATATATATATATATAGTTATATATATATATATATATATATATTATATATATATATATATATATATATATATATATATATATATATATATATATATATATATATATATATATATATATATTAAACATCCGCATCCGCGGATGTTAAAATCAAACATCCGCATCCGCATCCGCATCCGCATCCGCATCTCGATGCGGAAAATGACATCTGCATCACTAAGATATACAGCAGTTATATATATATATATATATATATATATATATATATATATATATATATATATATATATATATATATATATATATATATATATATATATATATATATATATATATATATATATATATATATATATATATATATATATATATATATATATATATGAACTTGTCCTTTAAAAAGAAGTTAACCGATATCGAACGATGTAATCGATTTTTCGATTATTTCAAGGTAATAGTGCGAAGTTGCCAATAACAGTTTTTTTTTTTAACTAAAGGAATACCCAAGATTATATCGCAAAGATGGAAAGAGTCAGGGTCTCATGGCCTCGAGCCGTCGGCTCGAGCCCTAAAAATTTAAAAATTAACATAAAATTAACATGATAAAAAAGCAACTTGTGGTAACTCGCGCTCTTTCTATTGGAGTTTTAGCCAACACGTGACACTGCAGGGCTGCACGAGCAGCGTTCGGCGATTTTCGTCTCTTTTATGAAAACCTTTAAAGGACAAGTTCTATATATATATATATATATATATATATATATATATATAGCATATAGAGAGAGGTATATATGCTATTACAGTATACATATATAGTTATATATATATATATATACATATGCGTTGTTGTTGTTATTTATATTACTTCCGCCCAATAACAATGGAATGGGAGTCTGGATCAAAAAAGTGCAATTAAAGTGAAGCATCGATACATAAATAGATGTCCAAAGCTATGAAATGATTTTTTTCCATGGGCGAAATTAGGTTAGTTAAGTTATAGTTGTTATTAGGAGCTAGGTTAAGTTAGGTTAGAAGTAGGTCAGGTCAGAAAAATTTCATTTCGGTCAGAAAGATCGATGGTGGGATCATAGAGGCTACCCAGAATAATTTTTTGATCTGAGCGTTGCTCCAAGTGTTATAACTTATCGAGATATATATATATATATATATATATATATAGAGATAGAGATATATATATAGAGAGAGAGAGAGATATATATATATATATATATATAT
>JABUQX010043352.1:0-2500 GCA_015478945.1 Trachelipus rathkii | reverse complement strand
ATATTGATACTATTACATAGATTATATGTTACAGTATGTTATTATTATTATTATTATTATTATTATTATTATTATTATTATTATTATATATATATTATTATTATTATTATTATTATTATTATTATTATATTATTATTATTATTATTATTACATATATATATATATATATTATATTATTATACATATATTATTATTATTATTATACATATTACATATTATTATTATATTATATATGCATACATTATTATTACATACACTACATTATTATTATTACATATATATACATATATATATATATATACATATTATTATATATTATATATATATATATTATATTATTATATTACATTATATATATATATATTATTATTATATTATTATTATTACATACATATACATATATTATATATATTATTATATATATATATATATATATATATATATATATATATATATAATATTTATAATACGTTTGTAATTAATAATTACTACTTCATATCTATCGATTGATGTATCTTTCAGTTTTTCCACTAATAAACCCTTAAAAACGTCGTCTGGCAAAAATATAAGGAAATTTTTTTATTTCGGCTAGATTTTTATGTACTGCGCCCCTGCCCCCTGCAGCAGCGTCTATACATACTGCTGATCCGATTTGGTTGTTCGGCCGTTTCCAGATAGTCACCCTGCTCTATGATTGTTAATGGTTCTTTTTCATTCAGCAGCTTCTGAAAGCCGACGACGGGCTACCTGCTTCTGGAAACGCAGCTATAGTATATTCCTTTTTTACTTAAATTTACTGATCCAGCTTATCCAAATTTTGGCTTGCAGAACTAAGAGCTCACAGTGTGGATATGACAAGATGACAGATAATTCTAGAGAGACCCCACTTGTTAATCAGACAAGTTTTAAGCAGAAAATAGCTGCGTTTCCAGAAGCCCTGAGCAGCCTGCAGCGTAAAGAACTAAATGCTTCATAGGGAAAAATTATATTAATAACTAGAGAACAGGAAATTTTAGTAACTGGAAACGGCCGAGCGCGCTTGGTACTAGGCACTTCTATACTATTTATCTATTTTTATGAAATGATACGATATATTTAGTATCCTCTTAATATAAAGTAATCTAAAGACAAAAAAATTCTCAAGTTCATTTCCGACTTATCGGCTCAAAGATTATTTGTAAATAAAGTATTCTTCTGCGCAGCCTGCCCGTTTATTAATTCCTCGAGGATTTAACAACGATCGCCTGACTGTGACGTTTACGTGACGTAAAAGTGCGCAAACGGGCTCTGAAACGATGGAGGCCTGCCTCGGCTGTAGTCGGGCTTGAAACGCAGCTTATGGGTGGTTGAGGTCAGAAACCTGGTTCCCGGCCGGAACTTTTCGTTCCGGAAAGTTCCGAGGTCTGGCCGGAACCAAAGCACCTGGTTCCGGTACATCCCTTAATATATATATATATATATATATATATATATATATATATTATAGGTATATATATGTTATATATATAGTAAAGATATATATATATATATAAATATATATATATATATATATATATATATATATATATATATATATATATATATATATATAATATTTTTATATATATATATATTTTATATTATACATATATATATATAAAGAAGAAGTTATGAAGAAGTAGTAGTGTATATATATATTATTAAGGTGCTATTATATATATATATATAGATATATATATAAATATATATTATTAATGAATTGTTAAACCAATTCTGAGGGTAGGGTAACTTGAGAATCGAAGTTTAGGGAAAAGGTGTTATTGCTTGAAACAACGAAACGAGGACGGACGAAAAGATTGATATCGCTGAAAGAAAAGGAAGGAAGAAGAAAGCATATATGGTGAATAAAAGTATGTAAAGACCGGTACTATACGGTAGGTGAAAATACAAGTAAATTCATATTTTATATATTTTTTTTACTTACTAGAAATTTAAGGCAATATTTATCGTGATATATTTTATATTTTGTAATGGTCAGATGTAGCGGGATAAGACAACTGAATCATGCGCTGTCAAATAGTAATGAGTGTTATGATTAATTGGTGTTCGGGAAAGAAGGATTCAGTTCGAGAATTTGTGTAAGACCAAACTGTGTTCAACGAGAAGCCAACGGATAGGTTCCGTGCTGTTGACTGGAAGTCAGTAAACGTGGTACCAGTGTTAGTGATACAACGGTCGGAAAGATCATCACAAAAGACGGTGCGCCAGTACAGTAAATATTTTGGATAGGTTTGATTTTCGTAAATGTTGAGTGAATAATTCTGTAAGTTTATTTGTTTGTTGCTTAGATTGAGGGTTAGCAAAAGCTTTTAAAATTACTTGTTTATTTTAAAGATTGTGTGTTGCAGGTACTGTGGATATTTTACTACCATTGCTTATTTTTTTCGTAATTAGCGGCGCACGAAACGCGAAGCGTTTCACGATAAATGCGAACGTTAACACCAAACGGGAACGAAGTACT
>JABUQX010043351.1:17500-22500 GCA_015478945.1 Trachelipus rathkii | reverse complement strand
ATATTTTATATTATATATATTAATATAATTAATATATATATATATATATAGATTATATAATATAATATATAATATATTATATATATATAATCATGATATATGAACATTCATAAAGAACTGGTATCAATATTTATCAATAAAACGTAATCCTCTTTGACTTGAATTCTCTCTCCCCCCCCTCTCCCTCTCTCTCTCTCCTCCTACTTCTCTCTCTCCTCTCTCTCTTCTCTCTCTCTCTCCATTTGAACAATCTTTATTTTTTTTTTCACATCTGTTTATATCTCATTTCCGAATTGTGTAATAAAGGAGCGACGTCATAGAATATTAATATCAAAGAGACCAAAGTACGTCCAATATAAATTAGAATGTTTCAAACTTGTTAAATTAATTCATAATAATAAGAAAATTTATGGTTCGTAATGGATATCTAGGTAGTTTTTCCTTGAGTCTTTGGCATCACACCAAAGCAAAAAGGTTTAGCTAGAAGCTCACATATCACACAATAATAACCTTCCCGATCAATGGCATCACTCACAACCCAATACTTTTTCATACGGGGACTTCCTTTCGCCCCAATTATCAAACTTTTTCTTCGCAGGCTATTGGCATTCGCTGGAGCAACCAAAAACTTTCTTTCCGTTCGCCTTCACACAATAACCGAAACAATTCTGTTACAGTTTCGCATTTACTACATTACCCTCAGTTTGTTATTCATACAATAACCTAATCTTACGTAAACAAAACCGAAGTATAACGAAATCTACTCTACTCGACATTACCTTATGCACAACTACAACTTCCGCACAACTTCTATTCACTCATAGGCCACATTCTTTTCCGTTAAAGATTTACTTTCTCGTAAGTTACGAGTCGCATAGTTACGAGTCGTAACTACTAAAGTTTTTACGTTGGGTTCCATTCACTCAACAATTTAAAAACTTACTCCGCAGTTCCTATCGGACAAAACCAAACTTTCATAAATTCTAAATTTCAACAGGTTTATATCTTTATCTAACTTTCATTATCTAATTAACAAGAAAATTTATTATTACTCAATGATTCATAAAAATAAAAATTATTAGAATAATTGCATCATAATCCAACGGATATCAAAAGATAGAGGTTATTAACCAACGTTCAAATATTGATAAAACACTTGCAAAATCTGGAAGGTTTAGATCGAAGAAAAAAAAAAATCAAAAAGAAAATTATAAAATCCAAATGTAATTTTTTATTCTTTTCTTTGTTTTTTAATGAGTGAATATTTTATTTAAGCATATTTTAAAAATAAATAAGGATAAGTTATTTATTCATATCTTAACTCTATTTCAGGTTTCTTCTTAATTTTCATTTAATATTCTTTTGGTTGTTAAGTGTGGTTGTGTGTATAAAGAGTGTGGTGCTAGAGTGTGCATCTCGATGGTATCTGTCTTTATATTTTTCTCAATTTATAATTAAAAACTATCCAAGTATGGTTTTTTGTCTTATTTTAATTTTTCAAACCTAAAACAAGTTAAAAAATTCTACTATGCGTAACAGGAAACTGGTAAAAATTATCGTATACAATTTAAATAAGACATAGACTTCTACAGAATTTATATATATATAAAT
Organism: Trachelipus rathkii; assembly: GCA_015478945.1. NCBI lineage: Eukaryota > Metazoa > Arthropoda > Malacostraca > Isopoda > Trachelipodidae > Trachelipus > Trachelipus rathkii. The sequence goes on along the minus strand of JABUQX010043351.1, from coordinate 20,889 downwards.
ATATAAAATATACTATATATATATATATATATTATATATAAAAATATACAGTATATATGTAATATACAATATGTATGATATATATATATATAGATATATAAATATACATTACATTATATCATATACTATATATATTATATATAATATTATATATTGCTGGCCCCCCCCGAAATTTTTAGACACTTAAAATTTAGATGCTTTTAATATATATATAGGTGATCCTTGCCTAGTTGAAAGGTCTCGATTGTAAAATGATTCAATTGGCAATAATTTAAAGTTAAATACCGATAGTTTCTAATCTTGAAAATGCAACATTAGAAATTTCAGCAGATTTTGCAAGAATGGTAAGCTATCATAGCTAATGATTGAAATTGCTGTACAAGATCATTAACCAAATTTCAAAATACAAAACAACATCTACTCCGGACCCAAAAACTAGTATTTAATCCATATCTTATCTCCATTTTGAGGCCGATGATTTAATGTCACATTTAGGGGAAGTTTTAAATCAAAATTTTGCTTCCTACGCAATTTTCATACCAAACAGTTAATGTGCCATATGAAATAAAAAAGTGCAACATTTTACAAGGTAAAACCTGAAGCCTAAGAGAAATTTAGTAAACACGAATGATTTTATGGAAGTTGATAATACACACAGCACAATCGTCCAATAAATATCAAAGACTATACGTTTCTGTCCAGTCACAATTTCCATATATTAACATCTTGTTGCAAATAGGCATATTTACCCGGCTCTACTGCTTCAGTAGAAAAGCTTTCAACACTTATAAACTCAAAAGCAGTTCGAGAAATACTAGGAAGATGAAAGACTTACTACTAGACTTGCGCTTCCCTACATACATGTTACAAAAACTGAAGATTTCATCTCGGATTTTGCTCACTCACATGCCCGGCAAAATTTAACAATTTAAGATAAGATTATGAATTAATTGCTTCCATATACAACAGTTATTCTTAGAAATTAAAAATTTGTTTGTTTTTTTTGATGAGAATTTATAAGAATAAAATATTATAGAATATATGTAGCTATATTAAGATTTATATATAAATTATATATATAATATTAAATATATAATTATATATAAATATATATTTAATAATAATATAAATATATATATTTATAATATATAAAAAAGTCTAATATTTTTCTCCCATATAATATATATATATATATATATATATAAAATTACTCATTCAATTTTAACAATGATGAAAATAAAAGGCAAAACTCAAAAACAGAAACCCCTTCCAACGTGTATCTGAATCTAAGTCGATCAACCTTGGTGTTTCTCATCAACTTACTAATTTTTATGTTCTAAATAGCTTATCTTGCTCAGACAATAAAAAGAAATCGGATAAAACATCCTCTATTTAGAATACGAACAGACTAACATATTTACTTCTGTGATTAAGGTGTGTTATATTTTAATTGTTAATATGATAGAAATAGAAATAATGATAATAATTAATGATAATGATTAAAAAAGGATCAGTAATTCTCATTAGTGCATAATATCCTCTGATAAGAACCTAATAAGAATGATTATGATCAATAATATAATAATAATAAAATAATACTAATAATATAATTGAATAATAATAATAAAATAATATAATAATAATAATATAATAAATTTAATAATAATAATAATAATAAAATATATAATAATAATAATAAAATAATAATAAATTAAAAATTAATAATTAATATAATGATAATAATAATAATAATAATAATAATAATAATAATAATAATAATAATAATAATAATAATAATAATAATAATAATAATAATAATAATATAAAATAATGCCAATATATTGACCTTGGTCATAATGAGAAAAGACCTGAAAAAACTAATCGAAGGAATAATTTCCTACTATCGCCTCTCGCCTTACTTCCACTTAATTTTTTCATCACAACCTCACCACTCACCGAAACACCATCACCTTAACTACTGGGCTAACAACCACCCAAACAACTACTACTCAGCATAATAATTTTTATTCGACTACATGGCTTAATCCCTTACTAATCTCTTAATACAAAAAATAAATTAAAATATTGTGTAGTGTTTTCAAACAAAAAATTAATTTGGTCATTTTAACATGCTTATTTTTATAATATTAATATCCATAATTAAATATATTTCTTATTATTTCATTATTATAAACAATATTAATATAATTCAATTGTATATTGTTTGGATAAAGGTAGATTAGTGAATTCTTATTAATATCGCTGAATCTCCTCTAACCTTGTCCTAATTCAATAATTAAATTTTGTTTTAGTTTGAATATTTTGTCATATGAAATTTGTAAGAACCCCATATATTAACTCTCTTTCAGAACTTCGTTATGACTCCTCAAATAAGTCTCTAAAAATTAGATAATATATTAAAATATATATAATATATATATATAATATATAATATATATATATATATAATAACTATACAATATATATATATACTTATATTATATATATATATTATAAGTAATATAATAATATATATAAGATATATTATATATATATATATATATATATATATTAAATACTACTATTATAATATATAGATAATATATATATATATATATAATTATATATATATAATATATAAAATATATACTATAAAATATTATATATAGGTATATAGATTAGTTATTAGTACGTTAATTAGTTGTACCTTATCTAGTTCATTATTATTATTAGGTTATGGATTATTAGTATTAGTTAGTTAGTTCTTGACAGCGAACCTCCATTTCATGTATTTCGATCTCATTATCTATTGCAATTAGGTCTTTTGTCTTGAAATGTACAGCATTGGCCTAATATGCGCTGGAGGATATAATGCAAAGATATCTGGCTTTATAGCACACACCTGTGGCTCAAAACATTGGAAATTCTTATGCTAGATAGCATCAGAGAGAGGAAAAAAAAGGAGAGATAGAGCGAGAGAGAGAGAAGAATGAGGAGAAGAGAGAGAGGAGAGATGAAGAGAGAAGATTGCATGGATCCATAGGTTTCTGATATAGTTTCTAAGGTGTTTTTACAGTAGTTTGGATATGATTTAGTCGTTAATTCACTAATGAGGTAAAATGCTAATTATATTATATATATATAATATATATAATATATTATATTATTTATATAATTATATAGTATATAAATAATATTATTAATAATATATAATATTTATATATTAGACACTTCATAGTTTTATATATATATATCTCGCCCTATATAATATATATTATTAACTATATATTAATATTTAAATAATTATAATATTTATAATATTATATATATATATATATATTATATATAGATATATATACCTATTTATATATTTATACTATAATAATATA
>JABUQX010043351.1:0-15000 GCA_015478945.1 Trachelipus rathkii | reverse complement strand
TCCTTCAAATATAATAATTCTCTTTAAAAGTAACGGAGTAGCAAGGTTACTAATGCAGGGCTAGTTTTTTTTACATTTCAAGGGAATTCTTGAAGGAAGCACAAATTGATAAAAGGAGAAGAAAAATGTTACTAAAAGCTTTGTAAACGCTTCAAAGAGCAAATTTTGAAGGAACTCAACTGTTTAATAAATGTATGAGTTGTTGTTCTGTCAATCATCTATTTAAATTGAATACAAAATTAATATACTTATATTATCTATTATAATATTACAAATGTAAATAGAATGTTAAATTATATAATATATAATTTTTATTAATATATTTAACATAATATAAAATATTATGTTGTAATATAACGAATTTAAATATATATATAATATAATATAAATATATATAATTTGATAAGATAATTACAAATATAAATATATAATATATAAATAATATATATAAGAATTATAAATTAATCTCTCTCTCTCCTCTCTCTCTCTCTCTCTTCTCTCTCTCTCTCTCTCTCTCTCTCTCTCTCCCTTTCTTAATTTTTTTAATCAGTTTCGGGCATCAACCCGAAGCCAAATGTGTCTCATAACTTTTCTATGGACGTATAATAATATCAACATGTTAACTCAAACTTTGGTATTTTACTTAAAATTGGTTTACTAACTACAGTCTATTTCGTTAATTAAAACATTTATATTTTTCTCTCAAATTTTAATGAACATACTATACATACTATACATACAATACATACATACATGACATACATACAAATACATTACATACATACATACAACATTACATACATACATACATACATACATTCAATCATACATACATAAACATACATACATACATACATACATAACATACATTATTATACTATAATTTAATATAATAAAATATATTATATATATATTATATTTATATATATACTATATTATATATATATATAATATAATATACATATTATATATACAATATAATATGTTATATACATATTAAAATAAATTTATATAGAAAAATTATATATTATTAAAAATAAATATATCTATTATAAATATATCAATTTAATATCTATATTATAAATTTTATATATTAATATATAATACAATACAACAACCTGCATAATATAACAATGCAACTAATCACAACATACCTCCATACATATACTCATACATACATACATACATACATACACTACATACATGACATACATACATACACAATATACACACATACATATATATATCATATAATATTATAATTATATATATATATATATAATATAATATTATAAAAATTTATTGTTTTAAGTAAATTATTATATACATTCTAATATATTTATATTTTATATATTATAATATATATATATAATCATATAAATATATATTAATAGGTTCTTATTATTTTTAATAATCTTGAACTTATTTTCTTAAAAAAATTAATTACCTACAACACTCTCTCTCTCTCTCGACTCTCTCTCTCTCCTCTCTCTTCTCCTCTTCTCTCTCTCTCTCTCTCTCTCTCCTCCTCTTCCTCCTCTCCTCCTCTCTCTCTTCTCACTCCTCTCTCTCTGTCTCTTCTCTCTCTCTCTTTACTTTCTTTCTCTCCTCTATTTCTCTCTTTCCATCTTTCCTCCTATCTCTCTTTCCTGTTCTCTCTCTCATCATCTCTTCTCTCTCTCTTCTCTCTCTCTCTCCCTCTTCTCTCTCTCCTCTTTTCCTCTTCTCTCTCTCTCTTTCTTTCTCTCTCTTCTCTATTTCTCAGTCTCTTTCTCCTCTCTCTTTATCTCTCCTTTTCTCTCTCTCTCTCTCTCTCTCCTCTCTCTCTCCTCTCTCTCTCTCTCTTCTCTCTCTCTCTCCTCTCTGCATCTCTCTCTCTCTCTCTCTCTCTCTCTTCTCTCTTCTCTCCTCTCTTTTCTCAAAATTTCATTTTTCAAATATTTTTTTGGCTTGATCACTCCAAACCGTTCGGAGTAAATAAAATAAAAACCTATTTAGTTAATAAGATCGACGTCTTTTCATGGTTTATGCATTCTGTAATGGATTTATTACTTAATCCCTCACTTATAATAATAATAATATATATAATAATAATATATAATAATAAAATATATAAAATAATAATAATAATAGATAAAAATAATAAATAAAAAATAATATAATATAATATAAATAATAAAATAATAAATAATATATAATCAATAATACATAAATAATAATCAATAATAAAATAATGTAATAATAATAATTAATAATAATAATAATAAAAATAATAACTTATTCATTTCGTTTATTAAAGAAATAAGGAAGATAAAATAAAAGGGAAAGTTTTTATTAGTTCTGTTGAAACACTAAATTATTTATTGCATAAAGTTTTGAACAATTAACAGTGAAAAGATTTTGGAGTAAGGGAATATAGGATTAACAATGAAATGAAACTAAAAGAAAGATAATAAAATAGAAGATTAATACTAAAAGGCACGTGTAGTGATAATAAGAAATACCTGAACGAAAGTAGGATAGATTAAAAAAAATGAACTAATAATAAAATAAGATAAAATGATGATGAAATAAAAAGGAAGATACTGATTAAAATAAAAATTGGAACTAAAAGGGAGATAAGGATTTAAATGAAGATTGGAACTAAAAGGAAGATAGGGATTAAAATGTTGATAAACTAAAAAAAGAAAGGATTAATAATTGAAGATGGAACTAAAAGAATAGATAGGATAATGTAAAGATAAAAACTAACAGAATGGGATTTAAAATGTATTTGGAACAAGATTTACTAAATTGAAAATTAACAACATCGAAAGGGATTAAATGGAAATTGAACTAACAAAATTCGGGATTAAAATGGATAGGTACTAACATACTGGTAATAATATGAACATTAGAACTAACTAACGGGAAGATAGGGATTAAAATGAAGATTTTTACTAACTGGAAGATTATAATTAAAATTGATTGACACTAACATATTGGGATTAAAATGAATAGTAGAACTAACAGGAATATAGGGATTAAAAAAGAAGATTGGAACTGACAGGATGATTGGGATAAAATGGATTTTACTAACCAATTGGATTAAAATGACTATTAAAACTAACAAGAAAGAGCTTAAAATGAGGATTGGGACTAATAGGAAAATTGAGATTAAAATGAAGTTTGGGACTAACTAAAGATTGAATTAAATGACTGATAAACTAGCAGACGATTATATTATTAAAATTGAATGTTACAAATATGATAAAATAAAATATTGCAATGAATAAGGATTAAATATAAAATGATACTCAGAAATAGGGAATGAAAAAAAGAGTGGGATGTACAGGAAGATTTTGATTAACAAGAGGATAGGAATGTACAGAATAATTTTGGTTAACAATAAAATTAAGATTAACAGGAAGATTATAGTTAATAAGAAGATTGATTAATATTTGAAGATCAGCTATTACATAAGGTTAGATAACAGAATTCAAATAACAGAAAGGTTGGATGTACACCTTAGATTCGGATTAACAAAAAATTTGATTAACCTGATGATTGGGATTAATAGAACAGTTGGGATTAGTAGGAAAATATTGCTAATTTCAAAACATATGTTCAAATTTGGGATTTACTAAAATATTTTGATTAACAGAAAAGTTGGGATTACCTTACCAGGAAGATTGATTAACATGAAATTGTGACATCTCTTTGATTCTGCATCTTTTTCATTTCGTGGCTAAACAAGGAGTCTGCTTAACATATGGTTGCTAGAGAATAATGAACGAACCTCTTAGTTAAAACCACGATTCGGACATTGATGAGAGAATCAACGATCAACACACATATTTTGACCGAAGAGAAACTCTGAGGAAATATCTATACGTGGCTAGGCAAGTGAAGGAAGCTGATAAGAGTCTAACGAATAAGAGTCTAATTGATAGTTTTAAGGAAGAAGATATAGATATGTTTATAATAATAATAATATTATAGTAATGTGAGATATGATAAATGATTATAATAAAAAACCTCTAATTAATTAGCTCGCCCCTAAGTCATCACATCCGTAAAAAACTAAAAAACAACCAGCAGAAACATTAACTATTAGATATCTATTTTAATCATAATATAAATGCTTAGCAAATAATAAATCATATGTGCTGATAGTATTCTGTATATATAATGATTTATAATAATAACACCCGTCTCCTTCAATAGGGCTCTGTGCCGTAAAGCTGTGGACATCCGGTTAAAAAATATAAAAACAACAGGCATAAAGATTGTCATAAACAGGAAGATTGGGATAAAAAGAAAAATTTGGATTAACAAAGAGATTGAAATTAATAGAAAAATTGAAGATCAAGGTTGGCATTAACAGAAATTGGAATTAACAAGAGTTGTCATTAAAGAATAATTGGGATTAACTTGAAGATTGGGATTATATGAAGATTAGAAACTAACAGAAAGATTGGGATTAACAGAAAGATTATGAGATTAACTGAAAGGTAGGATTTAGTAGGAAGATTGACATTAACAGTAAGATTGGGATTAATAGAAAACTGTTAACACAAAGTTGATAACATAAAAAGATTATAAAAAAATTGGTTTAAAAAAGTATTGTGCTCTATTTTCCATTATTGTATCTTAATTATATCAATTCGTTTTAGAGTTATAGATACTAAACCTTGTTTCATGTGACGTTTAATAATTAGAAGTGATTACAAAAAGTCGAATTCCCAGTAAATTTGGATATAGAAAGACTGAAACATAAATGATTAAATTAAAAGAAGACGCTTTAATGACTTTTTAAGAGAAGAAGGTGTCATCAACATAGCATAAAATTTGGGATTGAAAGGAAAATGAGAATATCAAGAATATTGGGATTTACAGGAAGATATGCATTAACAGAAATAAAACCCAAGTATAGTTGTTTAACGAAAATTTGATACAGGGAAATAAATTAACAGTGAGCATTATATTAACAATAAATCTATATTAGCAGAAATGATTCAACAGAAAATTTTTGGATAAAATAAGTATAAAAAAATTGGTAAAAGGAATATTGTTATTCAAAATTATTAACTTAATATGATACTACAATAGTATTAGCAACATTCAAATTAGGATAAACAAAAAATTATTTAACAATATTTGAATTGACAAATTATATGCAATCGCATTTCCTTGAAATGATGGTCTATTGCATTATTATAAAGTTAAAAAGAATCTCTCTCTCTCTCTCTCTCTCTCTCTCTCTCTCTCTCTCTCCTCTCCCCCTCTTCCTCCTCCTCTCTCTCTCTCTCTCTCTCTTCTCTCTCTCTCCTCTCTTCTCTTCTCTCTTCTAGAGCCTTTTATTAAAACTTCATTACTAATATTATATATTACAGTGCTTAAAATAGTGACATTTACGGAAAAGCTTTGATTTCTATATGTTTATTTATGTTTATAGTAGTAGTATTAACTATAACACGAACAACCCAGACCCCAACCATCAACACATCCTACCACACTATAGTATTAATAATTTACATATATATAAACTGAAAAATTTGAATTATCACCTTCAAAACTATCTACATTTTAGGATGTCGAAATTTTTGTATTGTAATTTCAACGCAAAAAAAATATATTAATTTTTATTCGGCAATTCATTCACTTTTTCCATTAATAGAAGATGATAATATATAACTAATTAAATATTAGAATATATAACAATAAGATATAGAAATATAAATATGATATTAAATTGATGGTCAAATGTGAAGAAACTTAGACTAAAGAAACTTTTAAAAAATGAGTTACAAATAGAGTGTGGAAAAAAAAAAAAATAATAGAAGCATGCGTTTTACAAAACTGAATGAATAAAAGGAAAAAAAGAGCTAAATTAAGTAGATGAATAGATATGAAAACAAGAAATGAGAAATCATTCCAAAAGATTGAAATTTGTTAAGCGAATATAAAAATAAGAATAAAAAGAAAAGATAAAATACATTTGTAGGACAAATAGGAAGAAAAAAATAAAAATAATGGATCGAAAAACAAAAAAGAAATGATGAAAAATAAAAAGAATATAAACTGATAAGAAGATGGGTGGGGGTAATAATATTACAACATATGCCACGTATCTAGGTACGCCAAGTCGATAATCGAGCTACTAGCATCGAGTGATCGATCGTATCTAGTCGAACAGATCAATTACGATGTACGGATCACACTGACGATCGATCTATGGCGAGCCACACATATGCTAAAAGCTAAGTCGATCATCGTCATCTACCCACCCTGGCGATCTCCCCGGTTCTCGCCCATAAAGATCAAAGATACAAAAAGCACCAATGAAAAAAAATAGTAGAAGGGGGTGCTATGATTATAGAAGCCAGGAGAAATATAGAAAAAGAGAAATAGATAGATGATATTAGATAGAGAAAATAGCTGTTTTAAATACCTCAGATAAAACTCAATTTCTGGGCATCTGAACAACGGGCGAATATGCATGTGCAAAGCGTGAGAAAACGGCTCCCCACTGGGGAAAAAGGCTGCAATTGGACAGCGGTAACTCATAGGTCAAGCATCCCCTCAAGATGATAATACAAAAAGTAAAATATTAAGAAAGACTACAAAAATGGAAAAGTTAAAAACAAGAAGAAGAAATAAAAGAGAGAGAAAATATAAAAAAAAAAAAAGAACAAAAAAAAATATAAAGAAAAAAGAAGAAGAGAGAAATTTTTAGAAAGAGAAGAAAAAGAAATGATCGCACTAATAGACCAGCACATGCGCAACTGGTCCAATGGAGAGGGTGCCATCGTGGTGAAAAGGCGATAACGGCCCGTAATCTCACTGTTGGCGAGCCAAGGGGGGCAAAAAACCGCAAAATAACAGTGAATGCTTAAATATATCTAGACAATCTAGGAATAAAAAAAGACCTTAGTGCGCTGCAACCGGAAAAATCGCGGCAAAAAAAGTAATAGAGAGATGGAAAGATGGCGAAACAAAATGAGCACTGAAACGGAGGGCCGACACGAAAAACGAGGAAAAAAAACTTAGAATTATGAAATACATTAAAAACATAAAGGGGAAGCACAAAAAGATATAGCAACCTAGAGTACCGGTTAATAATAACGAAAGAAATAAAAGTTAGTAAAAGAAAAAAAGAAAAGAAAAATAAAGAATAATAAAAATATAAAGTAAAGAAAAGAAAGGAAAGAAAGATAAATAAAAGAAAGATAGACAATGATGAAAAAGAATAAATGAGTATAGTGGAAAAAAGGAAGTCTAAAAAATAGAGAAAAAATAAAAAAGAAAGAGAAGAATAGTACCATAAACAGGAGAAAAGTAGTAAAAAATAGAAAAAAAAAAGAAGATATAAAAAAAATAGAAAAAAGAAGAAAAAAAAACAATTATTCTAAAAGACGATATCAAAAATAAAAATAAAAATAGATAAATAGAGAAAGAAAATAGGTAATAAATATATGTATATAAGAATATATCGGTATATGTTACGTAGCCATGGATAAAAAATGAAAAAGTAAATATTAATGAAAGGAAAACAACAAAATAAAAAAAAAAATAAGAAAAAGAAAAAAAAAAAAAAAAATGTAAAAATAAATAATAAAAAAAAAAAAAAGATAAAAACAGAAAAGTATAAAAAAAAAGAAATAAAAAAAAAAAATAAATGATAACAAAGACTCAAAAGACGACAAGAAGGAAGATTTAATAAAATGTAAAAGAAAAAAAAAAATAAAACGACGCACTGACAGCCAATGTACAAAAAAATAACAAATGACGCAAGAAGAAAACACCGCACGGGAAGACAACTACAGGAAACTGGAAACGACCCGTACAAGCACGGCACTCGCCAGGAAAAAACATCCTGCGCAGGCCCCTCGGCCCTCCTCGCCCGCCTAAAGAAGAAAAATTAATGATGAAAAAAAATAAAGAGAGAGAAAAAGTATAAAAGATAATGAGATAAAATATAGAGAAATAAAGTAATAAAAAAAAAAAAAAAAAAAAAAAAAAAAAAAAAAAAAAAAAATTGAAAAAGAAAAAAAAAAAAAAAAAGAAAAAAAAAAAAAAAAAAAAAAAAAAATATTATTAGTTATAAAGAAAAGAATAACAAATAAAAATAAAAAAAAATAAAAAAAAAAAGAAGTCACGTAGAGATTTTTATCAAAATTCATTATAATGTAAAGAAAAAAAATGTAGAACAAAAGAAAATAGAAAAATAAAGAAAAATCGATAGAAAAATAAAAGAGCAAGAAATAATAAAATAAAGAAGAATAATAAAGAAGAATGAAAATAAATAAAATAGAATGATAAGAAATAAAGTAGAAAAGAAATAAAGTAGAATGTTAAGAGTAAGGTAGAAAAATATTTAAAATTTCTATAAATAAAAAAATGGGAAAAATGTTATATCTTGCACAAATAATTCGAGAGAGATTGTGTGGAAAGATCCTCAAAAATAGACATGATGAAATGTGGAAAGATAATAGGATTTCTATTCTACAGATTTGCACATGAGACAAACACTAGTGTTATTGAGAATAGACAATATAAATAATTATAGCTATTCTTTGGAGCATCAAAAATCAAAATTCTCTCGTACCAGGGTCAAAATCGTCCTTCCACCTGAAAAAAAAAATTACCTATTATCTTTATTATCGCACGAGAATAAATTATACTAAAGTGAGGATAACAATTTAGCGATTCTTGAAACCACTATAACATTTGTGTGACAACTTATCTTATAAATTTAAGATAATAATGTATCATGATAACAACTTGAATATACTTTATTTCTTTACATTAGTTGGCTTTTATTTTTTCCATTCCCAGAGCAGAGCCCACTCGGCACACTCCGTTGTGCCTTCCCCGTAAGCTTCACGCACATGAAAACAGCTTAACCGACTATAATCAAGATTCTATAATCCTTCAAATAAGAGGTATATATATAATTATAATAACTCAAAAGTATACTAATACAATTCACATGACACGCCAATAAACCATACCAATCTAGCTTACGATAGAAAAATCAATATTAATACTATTAATAGGTACTCTTAATACAATATTACAAATTTAAAATAATTATTTATCGGTCATGTATACATCAATTAACTTAGTCATTTATAATGAATTATACTGATAATATGAATATAAATAAAAAATAAATAAGGAGAATAAAAACTAAGACAGGCAGTTAACGATGACGGACATCATAGCGGAGAGCGAATTGGGGCAACTCTGTACTAAGTAGTCGCCTATACATCATAGGTACGAAAGCGCCCTATTCAAAGCCCACTACCTGTATACACACTATCCGAGGAATATCGTTGTCGAGATGAAACCAACTACTTCAGAATATAGCCAACCAAAATATGATTAAACTGCCCGCTAGAATATGACAAAATTCTAAGTTCAACTATTCCCCCTATTATACAGGAGAGGAAACATCTTGCCAAAGATGTGTTGCGACTCATACACTTAAGGATGAGAGGGGATCTCTCAACGAGCGCAATTCGAGACTTGATTCGGCGAGTTTATATTAAGAGACGTGTTGAAAACGAGTAGGAGTACGAATATATTAAGAATAGATCGCTCGGTAGTCCCGAAATGTGTTAATAATTGCGTATTATTACGCAATGTATAAAAGTTAAATTATAGCTGCTTTATTGTTAGACCCACCCATCCTCGGCACTATCTATTAATATTAATTATAAATACAATAATCTCGCTGCTATAGTCAATCTCACTTACATGATTAATAACGCTTAACTAACAGTTATCTCAATATATTTTCAAACACAAGATTTAAAATATTTTCTTTTTGCAGTTATCATTAATTGATGCCTTGATTTTATAATCTTGGCGCACATCTTACTGGATGTACACCCTTATATAATGATTTCTAATTTAGAAAACCCCCTGATTTTTAGGAGTCAGAATTCTGTGAAAAATTTCCGGTGCTATGAAATCAATTATTTAGTTGAAAAAAAATCTGTGTTAGTGAGAAGTGACGAATAGATCAGTGTAGATTTATTGTACTATATTAATAAACTGAGTTTATTATAATCAATTTAGTTATAGCAACGTGAATGAATAAAAACAATCTATAATTTACTCAATTAATAATAAGAATTAAGTCGTTGTTAAATTCAAATTAAAAAAAAAAATCGGGTTAGTAACTGAAAAGTCGTTGCTGCCTCGATCATTTGGAGTTTTCAAACAAAGTTCCCATCTTAGGCTTAAAATTTCGGCCTCTTGGCTTGACTCATTTGACTCAACAAAATAGTCAGTGATTTTAGTCAGTATCAAAATGGTTTCAACTAAAAGAATGACTCTGAAAAATCAAGCGAGTCACTCAAAGAACGCCTTGAAAGGGAAAAGGGGGAAGGACAAGACGCCCTCCCCTCAACAAAATCAACCCTCCAAGGAAGGAGAAGGGCCATCTGCTTCTTCATCTGAAAGTGAGCTTGAAATGACGCCACAAAATTCCCGCCAAGAAACAAGGCCTAGGAGACGAGAATATAAGTCACCATTAAAGACTTATAGTCATCTAACTTCAAGTTAATTACCAGTGTTTGACTATTATGATGTCATTAGTTGGCTTAGTACTACAAATGCAATATTCAAACTAAATCACATTGACGATACACATGAACGTGTTCGTTTATTAGCTCCAATTTTGCCAACCACTCTGGTATCAAAAATTAAATTTCCATTACAAGAAAATGCTTATCAACTCCTGTTAGAAGATATCGAACACACCTATCTTCCCGCGCTGCGCCAGCGGATTCGTGAAATTTTCAAACAAGGAATGCGACCTGGTGAGCTCCCAAGTGAATAAATATCTCAATCGTGTAAAGGGAGTGCTCGGTTACAAGAATTTTGACGTCTTAGTCGACAATAACCCTAAATTCGCTATCGACCTGTTCCTCGAAGAACTTCCCGTAAACGTTCAGATGAGCGTATACACACTGGCTGAAGAAAATAACTTACATCGTATGGTCAAAGTGGCAGATGCCTGTATAAAAACTTCATCCAAAAGGACAAGAAATACCAACAGACAAACTACGAACATACATGGGGATCTGTTAATGCTGTGCAAGCCAGCACAGACAAGCGTGAAAGAGACTCTGCCTATCGACCAAATCTCGCGCGACCAAGAGCGCAAACCTGACTGTTCCCGTAACCATGACAACCAGATTTCGCACCAGCTAGCCGCATTTACGAAGGCTATGACTGAGATGGCTGGGACCATGCAGCTGCTCCTTCAAGGTCAACACGCTTCAGCTGATGAAAGAAATTCGAGACGGGGAAGAAGTCAACATAGAAACTCAAGGTCGGATGATAATGGATTTACTAACGCTTTTAATAATGCCGCCCAGGATCTCTGTTATTACCATTCTCGCTTCCTCCACCGGGCGTACAGATGTGAATCTAATGAATGTCCTTTATATCCATTAATTTATGCTAATGGCGAAATGAATGCCACCCGTAATGTCTCTCAAGCTTCGGAAAACTAATAGAGCGACTGTCTGCCACTCTATCTAGCGGCAGTCGTAAAAATATATGTCACAATAGAAAAGTGACATATCATCCTAATGTGCAAGTGATCAACGATACTCTTATTAATGGTGAAAACAGTGTTAAAATAAACTTAGAACAGTCGAGTATTGGTAATACTGATAACAATATAAATAAAAATATTAATAATAATAATAATCATAATGATACTACTACTACTACTACTAAAAATAATAATAATAATAATAATAATAATAATAATAATAATAATAATAATAATAATAATAATAATAATAATAATAATAATAATAATAATAATAATAATAATAAAAATAATCAAAATGAACAAAACATTGAAACTACTACCAGTACTAATAATATTAAAAATATAAGTACTACTATTAACAAAAATGGACTTAAAAATAATGAAAAGATAAATAAAAATTTTGTAAAAAGACAAGTATTAAATAATGAGATTGTAAAGGTCTTGCATGCACCTTCTCAAAACAAGAATGAAATTTTGCCAATAAAAAGTAGTAGTAGTCTGGTGGATAAAAATATTCCAATTAAAGAAAATGTTATATTAAATAATACCGATGTCAACAAAAGGTTTAAAAATGATGTTTGAAAATGTCTTGGTAATGTACAAAGCAAAATTTTTTTTACTACTATAGACCCTTTGCATGTGGGCTATGTCTTCTTTAAATCTAATTTATCAAATGATGTATGTGTTATGGACCATATAATGGAGAGTGAGAGCAATGAAACAAATATCTTGTCAGATACAACTGTTTTGAGCGCTGTTAACGACCGCTGCTTTAGCATTGAGACTGTTACCGCCGATGTTGATATAGACAAGAAAGTTTGTAAGATTGACGACTTGACATTGTATACGGTGCATGACATATTAAATAAGGTAAATTATCTTGTTGACTGTGGGTCGGTTAAAAATATATTGGCTGGAAATGCTCTTGCAAATAGCAAGCGCCCCCTAGGTTATATGTTAGCAGCGAATAATTCAAAAATTGCTATTTATGATATTAAAACTATGGAAGTTGACCTTAATTTAGGTAGAAATAATTCTATTGAATTTTATATTGCCAATATTGAAACAAATATTTTAGGTTTATCATTTTTAAGGAATTTCGAAATGAACATCGATTTTAAACGTGACTTATTGATAGACCCTATTACAAATAAAACGATAAATTGAGTAGGAATGCAAATTGTAATATTAATTATATGCATGAAAATTTTCCCTCTAATCTGTCTCTCCCCCCCTTCCTCTACCACCTCTGTGCACGTTCCTCATAGTTCTTTATTCTTTCATGATGTATTAATGAAATATACAGTTATTTTTGAATCCATATTTACCAGAAAATAATCAAATAAAATTAAAAGAAATGGAAAAGTGGGATAGAATTTTTGAAAAGTATAAAAATAAAAATAACAGAATGAGCACAGCCTTGATAGGTAAGGACGGTCTTGTAACCACTGACGAAGAAACCGCCTTTATACCTGAAAAAGTTTTGATTGAACTAGCCAATACTTATCTTTATCATGTGAACATCAAAGGACCGCCAATAGCCCTCAAACCCCGTCGTATCCCTCACAAGTTATATGCTCAAACTCGGGCAGAATTTAATAATTTATTGGCCACAGGTGTTTTGAGGAGGACGAATTCCCCCTGGTCTTTTCCAATGTCTGTTCTATAGAAAAGTCACAATAGGGTGAGAATTATATCCGATTTTAGAGAGCTAAATAAAAGAGCAGATATCGGGACGTATAGTTTACCCCTCCTACAGGATGCACTGTTTACGTTGAAGGGGAGCAAAGTGTTCTCCCGCCTGGACCTAACTCAAGGCTACTACGCGGTCCCGCTATCTCCAGAAATAGAAAAATACTTTACTATAACTTCAAATCTTGGCAACTATAGCTATCGATGTTTACCCCATGGGTTATGTTTCATCTCTATTTATATTTCAACAATTCATCAATATTCTTAACCAAGATCTTAAAAACACCTGTGTCTACATGGATGACATCTTGATTCATACAAAAACTGAAGAGGAACAAAATCCTACTAGAACAGGTGCTAAAACTACTACAATATTTAAATGTAAGCATAAATCCCGCCAAATGCCAGATCGGCGCAAAAGAAATCAAATATCTAGGATATACGATAAATGAAAATGGAATAGCTCCAAATTACGAAAAAGTGAAAGAGATAATCAATACCCCTAAAGCAAGAACCATTAGAGAATTAAGAGGCTTTCTTGGAAAAATAGGCTTCTACAGATCATCTATAGCCTGTTTTTCAAATGTCATAGCTCCCCTCAACCTTTTCCTGAAGGGGAAACCTTACGCAAGACGTTGTATCAACTGGAACCCAGCGGCAGATAAAGCTTTTGAAAATGCTAAGAAGGCCATCAGACATACCACCACCCTTGCCTACCCAAGCGCTTCTAGCCCTTTTAAAATTATCGTGCACACCACTGTAGTAGCTTCTGAAGGAGTGATCTTGGCTACTGACGTAGGAGATCGTCCAATCGCTTTCTATAGCACAATATTAGCGCCAGTTGAAAGAAAATATGATCTAGCGAACAGACTGCTGGTCTGTTTAACTAAAATATTCACCAAGTACGGTACTTACTTGCTGGAAGAGAAATAATAATCCAGATAACCTCACGAGACTTGATACAGAAGTCAAAACGTGTAAATGACAGTAAGAATTACAACATACGTGAAATACGAAGCCTCAACTTATTGAGTGCATATAAAGTAACATGGGAATTAATAACAAAAAAGTCAAATCCTTTATCGGTATATCTCATAAACAACAAAATTGATGATAATGATAAACATTATAATGAAATTACTTAAGAAATGTCGAACAATGAAAAGGGGGCAGAGCTTAAAATCCAAACTAATTACTAACGTATTATATTATTTTTTCTAAAGTTTTAATGTGTTTTCGTTTTCAAATTGGCTTAAAGTCAACTAGCTTTGTGCTTTTATACAGCTGGATTCTTCTGACATTATTCTCCGCTAGAACTTTCAGTATGTCGATAGCATTTGATTTGGCGGCTGCCAAAGCTTTTAAATCAATTTCGGAAGGCGTACCCGTTGACATTCAGCTGCAGACAACACATTAAAAAACAATTAGAAATAAAAGAAAATATACTGCAATTTTTGAAGATTATATATATATATATATATATATATATATATATATATATATATATATATATATATATATATATATATATATATATATATATATATCTATATATCTTATATATATATACATAACATATATATATATATATATATATATATATATATATATATATAATATAATAATATATATATATATATATATATATATATATATATATATATATATATATATAATATAATAACTATATATATATATATATATAATATTTATTTAGTAAATCCTGCCTACGCCCATGATTAACACTA
>JABUQX010043350.1:10000-27129 GCA_015478945.1 Trachelipus rathkii | reverse complement strand
AAAATCCGAGACACCCCTAGTATTCCGAGCACACACAAACCCTTATTAAAAAATAATAAAACACTGCTTTCAAGTATTTCAGGGGGAAAGGCCATTTATATGTGTGTGAACCACAATTCCAAAAAGATTTCCCCAAAATCTTCAAAATTTAGACAAAATAAATACACGCGACCTGCTTACTTCCAAAAGTATAACGCTATAAAAATCCGAACGAGACCGTAGTATTTTTTCTCACACCTAAAACCTTTTCAAAAAAATATAAAACACACTAGATTCTATGATTTGCTATTTCAAATAGGAATGGCCATTTATATGCTTGAACCACAAATTTTCCAAAATTTTAATTTTAAAAATTTTAGAGAACATAATTTATCTAGAGAACCTGTTACTCCCAAAAAGTATAACAGGGCTTTTAGAAATCCGAAGGATACCGAGATTTCTTCACACCCCAAAAAACCTTATTTTAAAAATATAAATTCACTTTATCTACGACTTGTATTTCAGGAGAAATGGCCAATTTACAAGATTGAACCATTAAAAAATTTCCAAAAAATTCAGATTAAAAAATTTTAACCAAAAATTAATAAGGAACCTGTTACTTCAAAAGTATAACAGCTATTAAAAATGAAGACCAACCTAGTTATTCCTTCACACAAAAACCTTTCTAAAAATAAACAATTCACTTTCTACGCCTTGTATTTCAGGAGGAATGGCCATTTAATGTTGAACCACAAAAATCCACAAAATTTTCAAATTCAAAATGACAAAATTAATTAAGACCGTGTTACTCAAAAAGTAATATTTAGCTATAAAAATCTTGATACACCCTTGTATTCCTCACACAAAAACCTTTCGAAAAATTATAAATCCCAATCACTTTTCTACGACTTGTCATTCAGAAGGAACCTCCGGGCATATTTAATGACTGCGGCACATTATCGGAAATCCTTTTCCAAATTTTCAAAATTACGCACGCCAAATTGCAGCATTACTGTAACTCTAAAAGTATAACAGCTAATAAAAATCCGCAAGATACCTTATAGTATTCGTCACATAAAATCCTTTCCTGAATTTTATCGAACACTTTCTGCAACCTGTGTCTTTCAGACAGAATAGGCCATGTGTGTGTCTTAAAAACACCAAAAATTCAAAATTCCCAAAATTCAAAATTTTTGACAAAAAATTAAAACTACAATTTCTGGGTCCCCATTTTGGACCGCAGCTAAATTTAATTGCTGATAAATAATACGCCCCAAAAATTCTTTATACTTTTTGTTTTAAGAAGCCAAGATTAGACAGGAAAAGTTATCAGCAAAAAAATAATTATATATTTTTAAGTTCCTTTGAAATATATGTCACTAAAGTGCCAGATTTCGTTAAAAACACAATCAGTCATCTATACGCTCCGGGGTGGGAGGTGGACGCTGTTACAGTGACGAGGTTGTGTTAGTTATGTTATTCTCTTCAGATTAGTCATAAAAGAACACGAAGATTTCTGTTACAAGGACAAATAAATTTTTCTACGCCCAGCAATATAAACCTAATTTATTTCCGTCCCATTTTGCGGACATTAGGCCCAATAATTCAGAAGTACCCAAATCAGACTATTTTGATAATCTCTCCCTCTCTCTCTTCCTCTCCTCTCCCTCTCCTCTCCTCTCTCTTCTGCTCTCTTCATACTATCAGATATATATATACCTAAAATTATATATATATTATATATAATAGAATATATATATATATAATACTATTATATATATATATTATATACTATATAATATTATATATATATATAATACTATATATATTATATATATAAAATATATATATATTATGCCATTTTCAATCTTATATATATATATAGTATAGATATATATAAATATATATAATATATATATATCTATAGATATATATTAATAAATATATAATATATGTATATATATATATAACTATATATATATATAGTATATACCTATATATATATATACCTGCTCAATCCGGTTATATAGGAGCTGAATAGCAGTGCATTGCAAAGGCCGCGTTCGATCCCTACCGGTCCCCCTAGTAGAAATTACCCCCTAGAATAGTGTGTGCCGGTGGTTATAAAAAATTGGTGAAATTAGCTAAGAATTTTTGAGAGCCGAAGAAGACCGTCCAAGAGCACAGGCGACCGAACTTGTCAATTACCGCCTCTCGAACGCAGGCAACCCAGTACTGATCCGCGGTAAGCAGCAGTGGGAAAAGATAGCGGGATGCTAGACAGCTGCCTTAGCCGCGTACGGTGGAGGTAAAGGTTATGGGAATATCCCCCTGTGCCGGTGTCCTTCTCTCTGCCCCTCATTCGGCGATATAGCTGGGACTACTGCACGTATCGCCAATGTCAAGCGTTTCTCTGCATTCAGGAATGGTCCAGAGCCAAGACCATGGTGTTAGTGACGGGATAGGAAGTCCTCTACTTACACATCAGCCGCTGCTTAGGCGCGGTTCGAGGATCGCCTCTCCAGGAAAAATGTCGCCAGCTACATGCTGCAGCCGTCGAATTGGCGTTGCGATCAACACTTGCTGGTCTGCCCTCGCCCCGTCTTTCGCCAAGGCATTTCCCGCAGGATTCGCGCTGTCGAAGGCATACTTTACGTCCCCTTACGGGACCACTAACCGAAACCTCTCGACTCGGAAATGCCTGTAAGCCTGCAGCGAAGCGAAATCGCCTCTGCTTAGGCGCGGCTTTCCCGGACCTAATTGCCGAAACTTTGAAAATCAGAGCTCAAGTTCCAGAGCGACTGCAAGTGCTGGATATTCGGCAGCCTTTATCTGGGTCGAGCGATGGAAAAAAAATGCGGATTTTCCGCCTCTTCAACGGAAAAACAGAACCTTTTTGCTTGACCTCGCTTCATGGAACATGGGATTCCACTCGGGGGAGTTATCTTCGGCGGGAGGGTAAACTCCAGCCGCCCTAAAAACATTTCCGAAGCAGAGTGACTCCGAGATAAACCTTTCCCCGAGTAACATGTTGGCCCTTCCAGACGAGAGAGGAGAGTGAACCGTCCCGCCCAGCGCGACACGATGTCAATGACGCCTCTCGACGCAGGCAAACCACAACCGACTCCACAACATGTTATTTTGAAAGAAGAGTAGTAAAAAATCAGTTTCCACGTGAAATCATTTTTGTAAAGCATACCAGTAATCCCAACGACGCTTGCGACTTTACTGTGGCAAAAATACCCGAAACCAATTTGTGTTCAGATGCAATGTTCCGCTTCACAATGTGTGTTTTCAAAAGATTTCATACAATTATAATATTAAATTATATATATATAATATATATATATATATATATAAATATTAATAATAATATATATAATAGTATATTATATATTATATTATATATATATAGTATATATAATATAATATATTATATATAATATACTATTATATATTATATATACTGTTATACCATAAGAATTTTATATTTTATTCATTTCTTTGAGCTAACAAAAAAAAGTTTGGAATTTACGCACATGTTTTTCTTCCTTTTAAGTGATTTTTGCATGGAATTAGTGCGCCAATGCTCCCAAAAATGTGGACGGTCGTTTTTGGTACCAAGCCCTCTGGGCAGAATTTTTTAATGAATAACGAGCAGTTCATACAAGCCTATAGAAGAAAGAACAAGTGGCATATCTCATAAAAAAATAGCAGGCGAATTATGCCGTTAATGTAAGGACCTGTTACCTCCAAGTATAACAGCTATTTAAAAATCGGAAGACACTCATGTATTCCTCCACACAAAAACCTTCTTAAAAATATAACAACTCCCATTTGTCTACGGACTTTTCTATTTTCAAGAGAATGCCATTTTTTTGATTAATAGAGTTACCAATTCTTTCCTAGATTTCTTGATAGAGACACTATATATAGCATAGAGTTAATACAGGATATACAGCTATTAAGAAATACGGCGAAGACTAGGACTGTATCCTCACACAGCACCTTATAAAATATAAACTCAATTTCTACGACTAGTATTTCAGAATTAAAGGCCATTTATATATTTTTGACTCCAAAAATATAACAACTATTCAAAATTTCAAAATTTTAAAAAAATTATTTAAGGACCTGTTACTCCAAAAGTATAACAGCTATTAAAAATCCGAAGACACCATAGTATTCCTCACACAAAAACCTTTTTAAAAATATAAAAATCACTTTCTACGACTTGTATTTCAGGAGGAAAAGCCATTTATATGTTTGAACCACAAAAATCCAAAAATTTCCAAAATTTCAAAATTTTGACAAAAAATTAATTAAGGACTGTTACTCCAAAAGTATAACAGCTATTAAAAATCCGAAGACACCCTAGTATTCCTCACACAAAAACCTTTCTAAAAATATAACAATCACTTTTCTACGACTTGTATTTCAGGAGGAATGGCCATTTATATGTTTGAACCACAAAAATCCAAAAATTTCAAAATTTCAAAATTTTGACAAAAATTAATTAAGGACCTGTTACTCCAAAAGTATAACAGCTATTAAAATTCCAAAGACACCCTAGTATTCCTCACACAAAAACCTTTCTAAAAATATAAAAATCACTTTTCTACGACTTGTATTTTAGAAGTAATGGCCATCTATATGATTGAACCATAAAAATCTAAAAATTCCAAATTTCAAAATTTAGACAAAAATTAATTAAGAACCTCTTACTCCAAAACTATAACAGCTATTAAAAATCCGAAGATAACATAGTATTTCTCACACAAAAACCTTTCTAAAAATATAAAAGTCAATTTCCTACGACTAGTATTTCAGGAGGAAAAAGCCGTCCATTTATATGCTTTGAAATACAGATAAAAATTGCCGGAAATTTCAATAATTTCAAAATTTTGACAAAAATTAATTAAGGACCTGTTACTCCAAAAGAATAACAGCTATTAAAAATCCGAAGATACCTTAGTATTCCTCACACATAAAAATATAAAAATCACTTTTCTACGACTTGTATTTCAGGAGGAATGACCATGTATATGTTTAAACAACAGAAATCCAAAAATTTCAAAATTTCAAAATTTTAAAGTTTTGAAAAAATTAATTAAGGATCTGTTACTCCAAAAATATAACAGCTATTAAAAATCCGAAGACACCCTAGTATTCCTCACACAAAAACCCTTTTCTAAAAAAATATCAAAATAACTTTTCTACGACTTGTTTTCAGGAGGAATCGCCATTTATATGTTTGAACCACAAAAATCAAAAAAAATTCAAATTTGGCGGATGTAGTGAAAAAAAAATAAGAAGGACCTGCTTGCTCCAAAAGGTTTTTAAACGCTATTAAAAAGCTGATTTACACCCTAAGTATCCTCACACAAAAAAACTTTCTAAAAATATAACAATCTCTTTTCTACGACTTGTGTATTTCATTAGGAATGGCCATTTATATGATTGAACCACAAATATCCAAAAATTTTCCAAATTTCAATAATTTAGACACAAAAATTAATTTAAGATTTCAGGAGGAATGGTCACTTATATGATTGAACCACAAAAATCAAAAATTCCAAATATCAAAATTTAAACCAAATTTATTTAAGAAACCTGTTACTCCAAAAGTATAACAGCTATTAAAAAATCCGAAGGTACCCCTAGTATTCCGCACACACAAACCTTTATAAAAATTAAAAAATCACTTTCCTACGACTAGTAATTTCAGGAGGAAAGGCCATTTATATGCTTGAACCACAAAAAATCCACAAAAATGCCAAAAATTTCAAAATTTTTGACAAAAATTAATTAAGGCATACGTTGCGTACTCCAAAAGTATAGCCAGGCTATTAAGATCTGAAAGACACCCTAGTATTCCTCACACAAAAAAACCTTTCTAAAAATATAAAACAATCACTTTTCTACGACCTCTATTTTCAGAGGTAATGGCCATTTATATGTTTGCAACCACAAAAATCCCAAAAATGCCAAAATTTCAAAATTTTGACCAAAAATTAATGTAAAGAACCTTACTCCAAAAGTATAACAGCTAATTAAAATCCGAAGAGACACCCTTATATTCCTCACACAAAAACCTTTCTATAAAATATAAAAAAAATAACTTCTTCTACGCTTGTATTTCTATTATAACCTTTACTTTGTTGAACACAAAAATCAAAAAAATTTCAAATTCAAAATTAGACAAAAATTAATTAAGAAAACTGTTACTCCAAAAACTATAAACAGCTGTTAAAAATCCGGCAGCATACCATGAGTATTTCTCACACAAAAACCTTTCTAAAAATATAAAATTCAATTTCCTACGACTAGTATTTCAGGAGGAGACAAAAAAATGTTTTGAAAACCACAAAAAAATCCCAAAAATAAAAATCCGAAGACACCCTATTATTCCTCACACAAAAACCTTCTAAAAAAGTATAAAAAACCAACTTTCTTACGTTAAATGAAAGTTTTCGATTCTTTGAAACTTTCAATAGACGATTTTATTTAAAAAATTTCCAAATTTCAAAATTTAGACAAAAAATTAATTAAGAACTGTTACTCAAAAGTATAACAGCTATTAAAATCTGAAGATACACCATAGTATTCCTCACACACAATCTTTTTTAAAAATATAAAAATCAAATTTCTACGACTTGTATTATTTCAGGAGGAATGGCCATCTATATGTTTGAACCTCAAAAATCCAAATATTTCAAAATTTCATAATTTTGACAAAAATTAATTAAGGACCTGTTACTCAAAAAGGTATAACAGCTCTTAAAATTTCCGAAGACACCCTAGTATTCCTCACACAAAATCCTTTTGGCAATGCAATTTTCTAAAAATATTTCCTACGAACTTGTTTTCAGGAGGAATGGCCATTAATGATTGAAACACAAAAATCCAAAATTTCCAAATTTTCCAAATTTAGACAAAAATTAATTAAGGACCTGTTACTCCAAAAGAATAACCAGATAAATTAAATTCGGAAGATTACCATAGTATTTCCACACAAAAAACCTTCTAAAATATAACATCACTATTCTACGACCTTGTATTTCAGGAGGATGTATATGTTATATGTATTGAACACAAAAAATCCAAAAAATTTCAAAATTAAAAAAATTTGACAAAAATTATGACGCTGTGAACTTTAAAATTATAGCCAGCCTATTAAAAAACCGAAAGACACCCTAGTATTCCTCACACAAAAACCTTTCTAAAAATATAACAATCACTTTTCTACGACTTGTATTTCAGGAGGAATGGCCATTTATATGATTGAACCACAAAAAATCAAAAAATTTCAAAATTTAAAAATTATGACAAAAATTAATAAGGACCTGTTACTCCAAAAGTATTACAGCTATTAAAAATCTGATGATACCCTAGTATTACTCACACAAAAACCTTTCTAAAAATATAAAAATAACTTTTCTACGACTTGTATTTCAAAAGAATGGCCATTTATTTGTTTAAACATAAAAACAAAAAAATTCCCCAAAATTTCAAAATTAAGACAAAAATTAATTAAGAACCTGTTACTTCAAAAGCTATAACAGCTATTAAAAAATCTTGGATGACACCCTAGTATTCCGTCACACCAAAATCCTCTCTAAAAATAAAGAAAATTCCCAACTGTTTCACGATTTGCTATTTAGGAGAAATGCGTCCCTGTTATAATGCATTGAACCATTAAAAAATCCAAAAATTTCCAAATTTCAAAATTTAGACAAAAAATAATTAAGAACCTGTTACTCCAAAAGTATAACAGCTTTTAAAAATCCGAAAATACCGTAGTATTTCTCACACAAAAACCTTTCTAAAAATATAAAAACCACTTTTCTACGACTTGTAGTTCAAGAGGAAGGGCATTTATATGTTCAACCACAAAAATCCAAAAATTTCAAAATTTCAAAATTTTAGACAAAAATATGGTATAGATGAAAAAAGAACAAAAAAGATAAACAGCCTATTAAAAATCGAAGACACCATAGTATTTTTCACACACAAACCTTTATAAAAATATAAAAATCAATTTCCTACGACTAGTATTTCAGGAGGAAATTCCGTTTATATGTTTGAACCACAAAAATCCAAAAATTTCAAAATTTCAAAATTTTGACAAAAATTAATTAGGAACCTGTTACTCCAAAAGTATAACAGCTATTAAAAATCCGAAGACACCCTAGTATTCCGCACACACAAACCTTTATAAAAATAAAAATATCACTTTCCTACTACTAGTATTTCAGGAGGATAGGCCATTTATGTTTGAATCACAAAAATTCAAAAATTTCAAAATTTCAAATTTTCACAAAAATTAATTAAAATGGAACCTGTTACTTCAAAAAGCGTATAACAGCTAGTTAAAAAATCGAAGACAAGCCTAGTATCCTCACACAAAAACCTTTCTCAAAAACTATAAAATTCAATTTCCTACGACTTGTATTTTCAAAAGGAATGGACCACTTATTTGTTTAACCACAAAAAATCAAAATGAATTGCCAAATTTCAGTAAATGAGACCAAAATTAATTAAACGTTACTCCAAAACTATAACAGCTATTAAAAATCCGAGATACCATAGTATTTCTCACACAAAAACCTTTCTAAAAATATAAAATTCAATTTCCTACGACTAGTATTTTAGGAGGAAAGACCATTTATATGTTTAAACCACAAAAATCCAAAAATTAAAAATCCGAAGACACCCTAGTATTCCTCACACAAAAACCTTTCTAAAATATAAAAAACAACTTTTCTACGTTTCAGGAGGAATGGCCTATTTATATGTTAAAACCACAAAAATCCAAAAATTTTCCAAATTTCAAAAATTTAAAAATTTGACAAAAAATTAATTAAGAAATCGTTACTCCAAAAGTATAACAGCTATTAAAAAATCCGAAGACACCCTAGTATTTCCTCCACACAAACACCTTTTCGAAAAATAGTACAATCACTTTTCTACGGACTTGTATTTCAAAGAATGCCATTTTTTTTGTTAGGAACCACAAAAATACAAAAAATTCTAAAATTTCAAATTATAAGAAAAATTAATTAAGAACCTGTTACTCCAAAAGTATAACAAGCTATTAAAAATCCGAAAGAACCCCAATATATTCCTCACACAAAAACATTCTAAAAATATAACATCACTTCTTGGCAGAACTTGTATTTCAGGTTGAATATCCATTTATATGATTGAACCATTTAAAAATCCAAAAATTTCCAAATTTTTAAATTTAGGCCAAAAATTAATAAGGACCTGCTTACTCCAAAAGAATAAAACGGCATATTAAAAATTCGAAGATACCATAGTATTCCTCACACAAAGACCTTTCTAGAAATATAACAATCACTTTTCTACGACTTGTTTTTCAGGAGAATGGCCATTTATATGTTTGAAACAACAAAAATTGCAAAAAAATTTCAAAAATTTTGACAAAATTAATTAAGGGACCTGTTACTCCAAAATATAACAGCTATTTAAAAATCCGAAGACACCCTTGTATTCCTCACACCACAAGCTCTTTATAAAAATAAAAAATCACTTTTCTACGAGTAATATCTCAGGAGGAAAGGCCATTTATATTTATGTTTGAACCACAAAAATCCAAAAATTTCAAAATTTCAAAATTTTGACAAAAAATTAATTAAGGACCTCTACTGCAAAAATTATAACAGCGCTATTAAAATCCGGAAGACAACCCTAGTATTCCGTCACACAAAAACCTTTCTAAAATATATAAAAATAACTTTTCTACGACTTGTATTTCAAAAAGAATGGCCATTTATTTGTTTGAACCACCAAAATCAAAAAATTTCAAATTTCAAAAAATTTTGTTAAAAATTAATTAAGAACTTGTTACTCCAAAAACTATTAGATAGCTAGTAAAACCCGCAAGATACCATAGTATTTCTCACACAAAAACCTTTCTAAAAATATAAAATTCAATTTCCTACGACTAGTATTTTAGGATTAAAGGCCATTTATATGTTTGAACCACAAAAATCCAAAAATTAAAAATCAAGACACCCTAGTATTCCTCACACAAAAACCTATCTAAAAATAAACAATGCGAGCTTTTCTACGACTTGTATTTCAAAAGGAATGGCCATTTATATGATTGAACCAAAAAAATCCAAAAATTTCCAAATATCAAAATTTAGAAAAAAATTATTTAAGAACCTGTTACTCCAAAGTATAACAGCTATTAAAAATCCGAAGACAAGTTAGCATTCCTCACACGAAAACCTTTCTAAAAATATAACAATTACTTTTCTACGACTTGTATTTCAGGAGGAATGGCCATTTATATGTTTGAACCACAAAAATCCAAAAATTTCAATATTTCAAAATTTATACAAAAATTAATTAAGGACCTGTTACTCCAAAAGTATAACAGCTATTAAAAATTTAATGACACCCTGATATTCCTTACACAAAAACCTTTCTCAAAATATAAAAATCACTTTTCTATGACTTGTATTTTAGGAGTAATGGCCATTTATATGTTTGAACCACAAAAATCCAAAAATTTCCAAATTTCAAAATTTTGACAAAAATTAATTAAGGACCTGTTACTCCAAAAGTATAATAGCTATTAAAAATCCGAAGATACCTTAGTGTTCCTCACACAAAAACCTTTCTAAAAATATAACAATCTTTATTCTACGACTTGTATTTCAGGAGGAATGGCCATGTATATGTTTAAACAACAAAAATCCAAAAATTTCAAAATTTCAAAATTTTAAAATTTTGACAAAAATTAATTAAGGATCTGTTACTCCAAAAGTATAACAGCTATTAAAAATCCAAAGATACCTTAGTATTCCTCACACAAAAACCTTTCTAAAAATATAACAATCTCTATTCTACGACTTGTATTTTAGAGGAATTGGCCAAGTTTATATGTTTGCAACCACAAAATCTAAAAAATTTCAAAATTTTCAATTTTGACAAAAATTAACTAAGCCGACCTCTTTACTCCATAATGTATAACAGCATTAAAAGTCTGATGCGCACACCCTATTATTCCTCACACAAAAAACTTTCTAAAAATATAACAATCTCTTTTCTACGACTTGCATTTCATTAGGAATGGCCATTTATATGATTGAACCACAAAAATCCAAAAATTTCCAAATTTCAAAATTTAGACAAAAATTAATTAAGAAACAAGCCTTTAGCTTGATGGCAATTAAAAAATCCGAAGACACCCTAGTATTCTTCACACACAAACCTTTATAAAAATATAAAAATCACTTCCTACGATCAGTAGGAAAGGCCATTTATATGTTTGAACCACAAAAAACCAAAACTTTCCAAATTTCAAAATTTTGACAAAAATTAATTAAGGATCTGTTACTCTAAAAGTATATTAGCTATTAAAAATCCGAAGACACCCTAGTATTAGTCACACAAAAACCGTTCTAAAAATATATCAATCACTATTCTACGATTTGTATTTTAGGAGGAATGGCCATTTATATGTTTGAACCACAAAAATCCAAAAATTTCCAAATTTCAAAAATTAATTAAGGACCTGTTACTCCAAAAGCATAACAGCTATTAAAAATCCAAAGACACACTAGTATTACTCACAGAAATATCTTTTTAAAAATATAAAAATCACTTTTCTACGACTTGTATTTCAGGAGGAATGGCCAGTTATATGATTGAACCATATAAATCCAAAAATTTCCAAATTTCAAAATTTAGACAAAAATTAATTAAGGACCTGTTACTCCAAAAGGATAACAGCTATTAAATTTCCGAAGACATTCTATTTTCCTGACACAAAAACCTTTCTAAAAATATAAAAATCACTTTTCTACGACTTGTATTTCAGGAGGATTGGCCATCCATATGATTGAACCATAAAAATCCAAAAAATTCCAAATTTCAAAATTTAGATAAAAATTAATTAAGAACCTGTTACTCCGAAACTATAACAGCTAATAAAAATCTGAAGATACCATAGTATTTCTCACACAAAACGTTTCTAAAAATATAAAAATCACTTCTCTACGACTTGTATTTCAGAAGGAATAGCCATTTATATGTTTGAACCACAAAAATCTAAAAAATTTCAAAATTTCAAAATTTTGACAAAAATTAACTAAGGACCTGTTACTCCAAAAGTATAACAGCTATTCAAAATTTGATGACACCCTAGTATTCCTCAAACAAAAAACTTTCTAAAAATATAACAATCTCTTTTCTATGACTTGTATTTCAGGAGGAATGGCCATTTATATGATTGAACCACAAAAATCCAAAAATTTCAAAATTTCAAAATTTAGACAAAAATTAATTAAAAACCTGTTACTCCAAAAGTATAACAGGTATTAAAAATGGGGCCCTCAACTAACTGACTACACAGACAAACTTTTATAAAAATATAAAAATCAATTTCCTACGACTAGTATTTCAGAAGGAAAGGCCATTTATATGTTTAAACCACAAAAATCCAAAAATTACAAAATTTCAAAATTTTGACAAAAATTAATTAAGGACCTGTTAATCCAAAAGTATAACAGCTATTAAAAATCCGAAGTCAACCCTAGTATTCCTCACACACAAACCTTTATAAAAATACAAAAATCACTTTTCTATGACTTGTATTTCAGAAGGAATGGCCATTTATATGTTTGAACCACAAAAATTCAAAAATATTAAAATTTCAAAACTTAGACAAAAATTAAGTATAGACCTGTTACTCCAAAAGTATAACAGCTATTAAAAATCCAAAGACACCCCAATATTAATCACACAAAAACCTTTCTAAAAATATTAGAATCACCTCTCTACGACTTTTATTTCAGAAGGAATGGCCATTTATATGATTGAAACACAAAAAATCCAAACATTTCCAAATTTTAAAAATTTTGACGAAAATTAATTAAGGACCTGTTACTCCAAAAGTATAAGAGCTATTCAAAATCCGAAGACACCCTAGTATTCCTTACACAAAAACCTTTCTAAAAATATAACAATCACTTTTCTGCGACTTGTATTTCAGGAGGAATGGTCATTTATATGATTGAACCACAAAAATCCAAAAATTACAAAATATCAAAATTTTGACAAAAATTGATTAGGGAGGTGTTACTCCAAAAGACTAATAGCTATTAAAAATCCGAAAACAACATAGTATTCCTCACACACAAACTTTTAAAAATATAAAAATCAATTTTCTACTACTTGTATTTCAGGAGGAATGGCCATTTATATGTTTGAACCTTAAAAATCCAAAAATTTCAAAATTTCAAAATTTTGAACAAAATTAATTAAGGACCTGTTACTCCAAAAGTATAGCAGCTATTAAAAATCCGAAGACACCCTAGTATTCCTCACACAAAAACCATTCTAAAAATATAACAATCATTATTATACGACTTGTATTATATTATTATATTTTTGGAGTAACAAATTCTTAATAAATTTTTGTCTAAATTTTGAAATTTGGATGTTTGGATTTTCATGGTTCAATCATAAAAATGGCCTTTCCTCCTGAAATACTAGTCGTATGAATGTGATTTTTATATTTTTATAAAGATTTATGTGTGAGGAATATTAAATAGCTGTTAACATTTGGAGATATCTTTCTTAAATTAATTTTTTCAAAAATTTGAATTTTGAAATTTTGAATTTTTGACAATTTTTTTAATTTACTGATTTATTATTTTATTTCACTGAGATACTATTCGATATAAATATCGATTAATTTTATAAAGATTTGTTAAGGTGTATTTATCCAAGTGTTTGACATATTTATTAATACTGTATATCCTTTAAATTCAAATAGAGTGAACTAATTTATTTCAAAGGTTTTTAGAAAATTTTTTGAATATTTTAGATTTTTTGTTATACAAATAAATGCCTTTCCTCCTGAAAACAAGTATATGGGATGTTTTTTATTTCGTTAAAAGCTATTTTATAAAGAGAGAAAAAAAGGCATTGTCATTTTAAAACCTATTATATTTAAAAACACATAAACTTGCCTTAATTAATTTTTTGCTTAATTGTTTTAAATTTGGAAATTTAACTGAATTTTCTGGTTAAACTATAAATAACAGCTCCATAAATTTAATTTTGTCAATATTTGGAAATTTTGACATCTTTTGGACTTTTTGTGACGTTCAAACATTAAAAACCATCCTCCTTAAAAATATCTTAGAAAGTTATCTTTAAATTTGAGAAAGGTTTTAACTCGCATTCATTATAAATTTTTTTTAAAACTTTTGATGTTAAGTTCGTAATTAAATTAAATATTGAAAATTTTTGGAAATGTTTAATTGGATACTATGAAATAAAGTAATTTATAATTTATATTAACTTTTTTCTTAGAGGTATTATAGGTTATCTTCGGCAATTTTTTCAACTAATACAATACTAATAAAACAGTCCATAAATAATTTTGTTCAAATTATTAACATTTTAAATATTTTCTGTTCAAAAGTTCTACACACTCATGGCCATTCTATAGAAATAAACATCTAACAATGGTATTTTATATATTTATATAAAGTTTGTGTGTAGAATACCTATTGTCTTACGATTTTTAATAGCTCTTATACTTTTGGAGTAACAACCCATACAATTTTGCCTAATTTCTAAATTTTGAAATTTTGCGGATGATAATGAATCAATTATATAATGGCATATTTTTACCCCAAATTACAAGTCGTAAAAAAATATTTTTATTATTAGAAATTTTTGCAATCAAGAATTTTTCTTTCTCGCTAAATAAACAGGAAGACAAATGTCATAAGACAAGCCTCGTGAGAATTTTTCGTCTAAATTTTGAATTTTGGAAATTCTCTTGGATTTTTGTGTCTCAATCTATAAATGGCCACTCCTCCTGAAATACAGTCTTTAAGTATTCTTTTTTATTTTTTTAGAAAAGTTAGTGGCAGAATATTCGGTGCCTTCGGATGTTTAATCATCTGTTATACTCTTTTGGTAACGTGTCCTATAATCTAATTTTTGATCTAATTTAGAAATCTTTGAAATGTTTTGAATTTTTGGATTTAAATTACTAATTTTCCATATTATTGAAATACAAGTCAAGAAAAATGATTTTTACATTTTCTAGAAAGCTTTTTGCGTTGAGAAATACTACGGTATCGTCGAATTTTTAATAGCTATCTTATACTTTGAGTGACAGGTTCTTAAATTAATTTTTTCTAATTTTTTGAAATTTGGATAATT
This sequence comes from Trachelipus rathkii, assembly GCA_015478945.1. Lineage (NCBI taxonomy): Eukaryota > Metazoa > Arthropoda > Malacostraca > Isopoda > Trachelipodidae > Trachelipus > Trachelipus rathkii. Next base: position 11,928 of record JABUQX010043350.1, on the reverse strand, counting down.
TTTGATTTTTATGTTTCAATCATATAAATTGGCCATCCTCCTGAAATACAAGTCGTAGAAAAGTGATTTTTTATTTTAGAAGTTTTGTGTGAGGAACTACTAGGGTCGTCACTCGACTTTTATTAGCTTGTTATTTTATCCTTGAAGAACTTGTCTTAATTAATTTTTGTAAAATTTTGAAAATTGGAAAATTTTTGTTCTTTGTTGTTCAATCATTTAAATGTCCAATTTCTCCTGAAATACAAGTCGTAGAAAAATTATTGTTATTTTTTTCAGAAATTTTTGATAAAAACTATCTAGGGTGTCTTCGGATTTTAATAGCTGTCATACTTTTGAGTAACACGTCCTAATCCGTTTATGTAAAATTTGAAAGCCATTGAAAAATTAAGATTCTTATCATTAAAACATTAAATGCCATTCCTTAACGTGACCCGCAAGTCCTAGAAAGGTGATTTTTATATGTTTAGAAAAGTTTAGTGTGAGGAATATTCGGGTGCTTTCGGATTTTTAAATAGCTGTTATACTTTTGAATTAACAGTCCTTAATTAATTGTTTGTCTAAATTTTAAATTTTGAAATTTGGAATTTTTGGTTCAACTAATAAATGCCATTCCTCTTGAAAATACAAGTCGAGTAAGAAGTGATTTTATATTCTTTAGAAAGTTATTGTGTGAGAAATACTATGTATTCGGATTTTAATAAGCTGTATTTTATAAACAGTCATTTATTTAAATTTTTTCATTCAAAAAGTAGAAAAGAATTTTTGGATTTTTGTGTTCAAACATATAAATGGCATTCCTCTTGAAATACAAGTCGTTGAAAGTGATTGTTATATTTTTAGGAAATGTTTGTGTAAGGTAAACCTACGTGGCTTCCGTTTTTTAATATCTGATTAAGTTTTGTAGTAACTGGTCCTTAATTAATTTTTGTTAAAATTTTGAATATTTGAAAATTTTGGATTTGTAGCTTTTCATTTATTGCCCATCCTCCTGATTACAAGTATTTTGAAAAAATTTTTACAATTTTTAGAAAGGTTATTGTGTGAGAAATATACTATGGTATCTTCGATTTTTAATAGCTGTTATTAACTTTGAAAACGCAGGGTCTTAATTACTTTGTCTAAATTTTAATTTTGAAATTTTGGACTTGATGGTTCAATCATATCAAATGGCATTTCTCCTAAATACAAGTCGATCAGAGAAAAGATTTTTTATTCTTTAGAAAATGTTTTTGTGTGAGAAATACTTATGTATCTTCGGATTTTTAATAACTCATATAGTTTTTTGGAGTAACAGGTTCTGAATTAAGTTTTTCTCATAAATTTTGAAATGAAATTTTGCATTGTGTTTCAATCATATAAACTGGCCATATTCTCTTAAAACAATCGTAGGGAAAGTGATTTTATATTTTTAGAAAGTTTTTGTGTGGAATACTAGGGTGTCTTCAAATTTTTAATAGCTGTTATTTTATGGGTAACAATTCTTATTATTTTTTGTCTTAATTTGAAATTTTTGTGGATTTTTGGTTCAAACAAATAAATGACCATTCCTCTTAATACAAGTCGTAGAAAATGATTTTATATTATTTTTTTAAGAAAGGTTTGTGTCGCTTTTTTTAATCTTCGGATTTTTTATAGCTGTTATACTTTTGGAGTAACAGATCTTTAATTAATGAGGAGTCAAAATTGTTGAAAATTTTGAAATTTTTTGGATTTTTGTGGATTCCAACATATAAATGCCATTCATCCAAAAATACTCCTTAAAAGGGTGATCTTTATCAATTTAAAAAGCTTTTTGTGGAGGAATATTGATGTATTCGGATTTTTAATAATCTGTTTTTGCTTTGGAGTTACAGTCCATAATCTCAATTTTTCAAAAATTTTGAAATTTGAAATTTTGAATTTTGTATTGTTCAAACAGGTCCTTAATT
>JABUQX010043350.1:0-7500 GCA_015478945.1 Trachelipus rathkii | reverse complement strand
CATTGTGTTTGATAAAAGTTTAAATAAAATTTTTCTTTCATGGAAGATTTGTTCAGTCATCCCTCTTAAGATGTACTCATCGTTTAGTATTAAACAAATAAATACGAGTAAAAAAAAAAAGTATTAAATAAGGGTTAAAATTACTCAATTTAATTCGCTCTTTATTAAACTATATGGATTTTGCGTGTGGGTTAGTTGAGCAGTGATTAATTTTTGCTAAATTTTGAAATTGGAAATTTTTGATTTTTGTGCTTCAAATATATAAACGGTCATTCCTCTTAAATACTAGTCTTAGAAAAGTGATGTTATATTTTTAGGAAAGTTTTTGCTGAGAAATACTATGTATCTTCATTTTTTAATAGCTAGTTATAATTTTAGCAGAAAGTCCTTAATTCATCTTCGTCAAAATTTCTGAAATTTTAAAATTCTCTTATTGTGTGTTTGAGAGCAGCTTGAAAGTGATAAATAGAGAGGGAAAAGGCGTAGAAAAGTGATATTTTTTATTTTTATAAAAGTTTTGTGTGAGCATACTTAGCTGTTCTCTATTACCAGTAAATACCTGTTTATAATTTTAATATATATTAAATTAACTTTTTCAAAATTTTGAAATTTTGAAATTAGATTTTTGGTTCATAAAATATAAATGGCCTTTCCTCCTGAAAATACAAGTCGTAGAAAAGTGATTTTTATATATATTATAAAGTTTTTGATAGAATAGGAATTTTGTTCAAATTTTAATACTTTATATTTTTGTAACAGGCCTTAATTAATTTTTGCCAAATTTAATTTGAAATTTTTGGATTTTTAGTGTTACAAACACTATAAATAGCCATTACTTCGGAATACAGCCGTAGAAAAAAGTAATATTTATATTATTTAGAAAGGTTTTTGTGATAAGAATACTTCGGATTAATAATAGCTGTTATACTTGAAGAAACAGATCATCAAATATTTTGTTCTAATTTTGAAACTTGATATTTTTGAAATTTAGTGTTCAATCAATATAATTGGCCATTCCCCCCCTCCTGAAATACAAAGTCGTTAGAAAAAGTATTTTTATAATTCTTAGCAACGTTTTTGTTGAGAATACTAGGTTTCCTCGGACCACTCATTACAGCTGTATACTACCTTGGAAGTAACTGTCCTTTAATTAATTTTTGTCACAAGTTTGAAAATTTCGGAAAATTTTTCGATTTATTTTGTTCAATCAAATAAAATTTCCATTTCTCTCTGAAATACAAAGTTGTATAAAAGTGGTTGTATATATTTTTAGAAAGGTTTTTTTTAAGAATATTAGATTCTTCGGATTAATTAAATACTGTTATACTTTTGGAAGCTAACAGTCCTTAATTTAATTTTTGTAACATTTTGTGAAATTTAAATCTTTGCAGATTTTTTGTAGGTATAAATCATATTCAAAATGGCCATTTCCTCCGAAATACAGTCGTAGAAAAGGTGATTTCATATTTTAGAAAAGTTTAGTGTGAGGAATATTCGGGTGCCTTCGGATTTTTAATACCTGTTTATACTTTTGAATAACATCCTTAAAAAATTTTCATAATTTAAAAAATTATGAAATTCTTGATAATTTTGGGAATTAAACATAATATGTTTAATTAAATTTACAGTCAAAGAAAATATTATGACAGATTAGAAAGGTGTGAGAAATACTATGGTTTCTTCGGATTTTTTATAGTAAATAATCAATGAAACAGATCTTAAATTAATTTTTGTCTACAATTTTGAAATTATTGAGAAATTTTGATTTTGGTTCAATCATATAAATTGCCATTTCTCCTGAAATACAGCATTGAAAAATATTTAGATATTTTTAGAAAGGTTTTTGTGTGAGGAAATACCAAAGTGCCTTCGGATTTTTAATACCTGTTATACTTTTGGTGTAACAGGCCCTTAATTATTTTTGTCAAAATTTTAAATTTGACAAATTTTTTGAATTTCTGACTGTCAAACATAAAAGGCCATTCCTCCTGAAATAAAGTCGTAGAAAAATTATTATTTACATTTTTAGAAAAATTTTCTTGTTGATAAATAGCAGGTTCGTTTCAGGATTTTAATAGCTGTATATATTTTGGATAAACAGGTTCTTAATTAATTTTGTTCTACATTTTGAAATTTTAAATTTTTTGATTTTTTCCAACATATAAATGCCATCTCTTGAAATAAACCTTTAATAATAAAAGTAACATTGTTAATAAATTTTTGTGTGAGAAATATACTGGTATTTTCTGATTTATTAACTAGCTTTTTTCTTTCAAAATCTTCATGAGCAGCACCTACATCATAAATTTTGAATTTGGAAACTCTTGATTCTTGTATGATTCAAAACAAATAAATGCCATCCCTAAAATACAAGTCGTATAAAAAGTGATTGTTATATTTTTGAAATATTTTTGTGTAAGAATATACCTACGAGTGAGTAGCTGTTATTACTTTTGGTGTAACTGCGTCCTTAATAATTTAGTCAAAATTTTCAGATTTATTTTGAAATTTTATTTTTGTCCAGGGTGTTGCACATCCACTGTAAATGATTATACCTTATCCTACTGACTCTGCAGTTAGCCCAATAAAATTAATCTTTTGAGCATCGACGACTAGTCGAAATGTCTTGCGCAGTGTTATAAGCTTGAGAGTAACAGTCTCTTAACGTAACTTTTGTATCTAATCATTTTTCAACATATCCTGTAGAATTTTTAAATTTTGTGTTCAAAACATATAAATTTCCATGTCCTTTATGAATACTACTACAGCTCTGAAGTACACTCATAGATCTTTATTTCTTCACAAACTATTGAGTGTAAGGAAATAAGGCCTGTCCTCTGCTCATTTATTAATAGCTCTATAACTTGATTTAAGACGTCCATACAATTAAATTTTTGTTTACAAAAGTTTTGAAATTGTTGTTTTGGATGTTTGTGTTTCAAACATGTAAATACCTTTCCTCCTGATATTACCTGTAGTTAAAGGTGATTTTATATTTTGAAAAGTAGAATCGGGTACGCCGTAGGTTTCGCTGCTCCACTGAATTAATAGCGATGTACTTGGCTCTTAGCCTGTTCATAATTACATTCTTTGTCGAAGGTTGTAATTTTTTTAAAGTCGGGTTTTCTATGATTCAACATATAAAATGGCCATCCATCGAAATAGAAGTCGTAGAAAATTGATTGTTATATTTTTAGAAATGGTTTTTCGTTAAGAATCAATTGAATAGTTCGATTTTTAATAGCTGTTATACTTTTAAGGTAAGATTCTTAATTAATTTTTAATATTTAGAAATTTTGAATTTTATTTTTTTGGCTCAAACACTATAAATGGGCCATTCTTCTGAAAAAGACACAGTCGTTAGAAAGTGATTTTTATCATTTTATTAGAAGACTTAATTGAAACTAGGGTGTTTACGGATTTTTAATAGCTGTATACTTTTGGAGTAAAGGTCCTTAAATAATTATTTTCATAATTTAGAAATTTGAATTTTTTGATTTTTGTGGATTTAAACACTAATAAATTCCCATTCCTCACTGAAAATACAAGTCATAGAAACATGATTTTTTTAAAATTTTAGAAGTTTTTGTGTGCAAATATACTAGGGTGTCATTCGGGTTAATAGTGTATACTTTTGAGTAACATAGCTCTTAGATTAATTTTGTCAAAATTTTAAATTTTGAAGTAATTTGATTTTTGTAGTTCAAAAATATAAATGCATTTCCTCCTAATAAAAGTCGTAGAAAAGGGATTTTGATATTTTTAACTTTTAAATTTTAAAATTTTGAAATTGGAAATTTTTGGATTTTTGTTTCAAAAATGATTTATATATTTTTAAATGGTTTTGTGTGAGAATATGAAGAGAGTTTGATTTTTAATAGCTGTTATACTTTTAGAGTTACATGTCCTTATTAATTTTATGTCAAAATTTGAAATTTGGAAAATGTTTGAATTTTTGTGTCTCAAACATAATTAAAATAAAGTCCTTAAATTATTTTTATTCAAAATTATTGAATTTACATTTTTGATTATTGTGTTCAACATTATAAATGGCCAATTCCTTCATGAAATACCAAGTCGTAGCCTGAATGGTTTTTTTTATTTGACGAAAGGTTTTGTTTAGAATTATTGAGGGTCTCTCAGTTATTTAAATACGTTATTACTACCATTAACAGGTCCTTAATTATTTTTGTCAAAATTTTTATGGTCATTTCTAGTGTTATTTATGGCCTTTCCTCCTAAATTACAAGTCGTAGAAAATATTTTTATATTTTTTAAAGTTTTTTGTGTAGGAATATTAGGTGCCTATGGACTTAATAGCCTTTATTATTCTTGCAGTAACGGTTTTTAAATAATTTTTTGTCTAAATTTAAATTTTGATATTTTGGTATTTTTTGTGGTTCAATCATATAAATGGCCATTGTTCCTGAAATACAATCGTAGAAAAGTGAAACTTTATATTTTTAGAAAGGTTATTATTTGAGGAATACTAATAGCTGTCCATTTTTAATAGCTGTTATACTTTTGGAATACCATGTGTTTTATTTTTTCTAAATTTTGAAAATTTGAAAATATTTGGATATTTTGTTGTTTAACATTAATATGGCCATTCCTTCCTGAAACTGTAACAAAAGCGCTAGAAAAGTGATTTTTTTATATTTTTATAAAAGTTTTTGTTTAGAAATAATTATGGATTCTTAGATTTCTCTAATAGGTCTATACTTTCAGTACAGGTCTTAATAATTTGTCTAAAGTTTAAATTGGAAAATTTTTATTTGTGCTTCAAATAATATAAACGGTCATTCCTCTTAAATACTAGTCGTAGCAAAAATGATTTTTATATTTTAAGAAAGGTTTTTTGTGTGAGAAATACTATGGTACTTCGAATTTTATACTTATAACTTTTGTTAGAACACATTCTTCAAAAATGTCAAATCTTTTGAAATTTGAATTTTGGATTTTTGTGTTCAAAAAATATTAAATCATTCCTGAAAACAAGTCGTAGAAAAGTGAATTTTTATAATTTATCTATACAGTTTCTTGTTCGTAGCGAATACTACGGTACTGTCTTCAAATTTTTAATAGCTGTATATACTTTTGGAGTTAACAGGTAGTTAATTAATTTTTGTCAAAATTTTGAAATTTTGATTTTGAAATTTTAACATACATACTTACCATTCCTTTCTGGAATCACCTTGTTATAAAATTTGATTTTTATATTATTTGAGCGAACACATTGTTTTCGTTATTACTCTTGTTACTTTTTATAGCTATATAATTTGAGGTAACGGTTAATTATTTTCGTCTAATTTTGAAATTTTGAATTTTGGATTTTATGATTACAATCAATATAAAATAGCCATTCCCTCTGAAATTACAAGTCGTAGAAACTGATTTTCTATATTTTAGTAAGTTTTTATTTGTTTGTTTAAGGGGAAATTTTAAAAAAAAAAAAATCCTTCATTTAATAATATGGTTGTAGTAACTGCGTCTAATTATTATTGTCAAAACTTTTTAAATTTTGAAATTTTATTTTTGTATTCAAAAGTAAAACTGTTCATTCTCTTAAATACAAGGGTCGTAGAAATGATTTCCATTTCTAGAAAGGTTTTTCGTCGTAAGGATATTAGATGCTTCGGAATTTTCTAATAGCTGTATACTTTGGAGTAGTAACAGTCCGTAATTAATTTTTTTCATAATTTAGAAATTTGAAAAATTTTTTTGATTTGTGATTACATATTAAAAATTTTCATAGCTTCACCGAAGAAATCATAGAATAATTTTAAATTTATAGAAAGGCTTTTCATTGTCTGAGAAAATACGATTGCGGTCTTACGCATTTTAATCAGCTGTTATCACTTATTGGAGATACAAAGTTCTATAATTAAATTTTGTCAAATTTGAAATTTGAAAATTTTGGATTATATTCGGTATTCAAACATATAATGCCATTCCTCAAAATACGAATAAAAGGTATTTTTATTTTTAATTTAAAATTGTAAAATTTTTAAATTTGAAATTTTTGATTTTTGTGCTTCAAAATATACATTATACAACCCATTTTCCTCTTGAAATAATCAGTCTGTAGAAAGTGATTGTTATATTTTAGAAACCGTGTAGTGCACGGAATACTATGGTATCTCGGATTTTTAATAGCTGTCATACTTTTGGCGTTAAAGCTATTGGAAGATGTATGTGTAAATTTTGAAAATTTTGAATTTAAACGTGATTTTGAATTCTTCTAATAAAGTTACTATTATAAGTTGAGGTTCTTCTGATTTCTTGACAAATGAATTTTTATATCTATATAAAAAAGGATTATTTTTAAGGAATACCTAGCGTTGTATTAGGAATTTTTAAAGCTGTTATTAATCTTTTGTAAGAGTCCTAATAGAATTATTGCTTCAAAATCTTTTAATTTAGAAAACCTTTAGATTTTGTGGTTCTTCAAAACATATAAAATGCCTTTCTCGCTGAAAACAAGTCCACATAAAAAGGTATTATAATTTGTGAAGTTTTTGTGAGCATAAGACCCAAGAAGGTTGTCATAGATGACTGTCTCTATGAACCCTAATAATTTTTGTCATAAATTTTGAACATGGATATTTTTGATTTGTTAGTTCATATCATTAACATGGCCATTCTTCCTGAAAATACAAATCATAGAAAAGGATTTTTATATTTCTTAGAAAGTCTTTTGTGCTGAGTATACTAGAATGTCTCGGAAATTTTAATACTGTTCATACTGAGTAACAGTCCTAATACCGTATTGTACTAATTTTGAAATTTTTTAAATTTTCGTGAAGTTAGTCCTTCAAAATTATCAATGCCAATTACTGCTGAAATACAAGCTAGGCCTATATATATACTGACTTTTTAATTTTTTATAAAATTTGTGTGTGAGTAAGTGCGTGTGTACTAGATTTCTTTACAACATCGTGCAAAATTTTGAAATTTTATGGATTTTGTGAGTTATATCAACACATAATAAAATCAGGCCATTTAACTCCTGAAATACACGTCGTTAAAAAGTGCCATTGTTCATATTCTTTACGAAAGTATTTATTGCGAAAATTATTATTCTATCTTTCGAATTTTTAAATACCGATATATGATGGAGTAAACATCTTATAATTCATCGTTCAAAATTTAATTTGGACAATTTTGGATTTGTGCAGTCAAACATAAAAAATGGCTACGTCCTTCTGATAATACAACGTCTGTAGAAATTCAAATTTATATTTTTAGAATTTTATTTTGTGTGAAAATATGGGTGCTTCGGAATTTAATAGCCTGGCTTATACTTCGAGTAACAGTTCTTACAGTTAATTTTCTTAAATCTTAAATTTGCGAATTTTGAATGATTATTTGTTTATCACATCATTTAAATGGCCATCTCCTGACAAAACAAGTCTATAAAGTGCATTATTTATTTTCTAGAAAGTTTTTGTGTAGTATACTAGAGTCTCGATTTTAATACTTTATTACAAAAAACTTTCA
>JABUQX010043349.1:0-14770 GCA_015478945.1 Trachelipus rathkii | reverse complement strand
AATAGTTATGGATTGAATCACAACCGGTTTAATTTAGAGTTATTATTTCTAAGTCACCTGGACTGATCTAACTTAAAGTAGAATCTTATGAACATGGAGAGATTTAATTGGGATCGATATCATCATACTAATAACGTTAAGTCTTATTAGTTCTCCATACAATTGATCAATTATACACTCAATTATATTTTCTAGGTTGGACTGTGTACAATATATTCATACAAAATACTTTTAGAGTTGTTTATAATATATATTTGTATATTATCGTGAATAAAACATCAATGCGTAACCGGCATCAATCATCAATCTCTTAATGCGTATTACGAGTCGAGATAGCTTGTACTTCGGCGGCGGCTTAGGGGGCCTGGATTGGTGTATGGTCCGTTAGTTTGTCATCTAGTCAGCAATTTAATATATAACTTAATATATTATTATTAAGTATATGCTAATAAAATATTGACGATAGATCTGGTAGTGGATTATGCAACTATAACTCTATGTCAATTTGAGTCTATTAAATGATTTAGTATCTAAAAGTGTAACATTTGTAGTGTGTATCTTTATCTCATTCAGTTTATTTATTATCTATCTAATACTATCTCCTAGCTAAGATCACAATTATTAAACTCTCCTAATTCTAATTACTTTTACCATTTATTTATTTTTAATTTTATCTACATATATTATATATCAACTAATTATACAGCCATAACATATATATATATATATAATATATTATAATTAATATTTAATAATTATTATATAACCTAATACTATAATAATATATATAATATTACTATTATATAATATAATATTTAATATATATTAATATATTATATATATATTAATATAGATATCACATTATATATATATATGATTAATTATAATGATATATAGTTTATTGAATAATATATATTATTTAATGCCTAAATATTTAATATTATATATATATATATATATATATTATATATATACATAGTTTAATTTTTTCCTTTTTTAAGTAAGATATATTAAATTTGATTTCAGACTTAATTAACCATTAGATCTCATTCACCTATACTTTTCCTCTTAACAATTATACACCTACTATATATATAGCGCAGTGTACACATTAGGTACGTCAATTGTATATATATCTATATAATAATCTATATATATATATATATGGAATAATATTTGCTTCAAGGAAACTTCAATCGTAGAATAAACGAAAATATTAGCAGAATAAAAAATTAATAATCGGCGAATAGGATCCAGGCTATAGCTTTGCGGGATGCCAAGGGCACGTAGTCAATAGGCATAATATATAATATATTTAAAGCCAATCAATACCATTTAATCTCCATATATTACACTATATAGATAAAATTAAAATACCGTTGATAGACAGATATAGGGATTTACCTTCTATTAGGAGCTATATACGTGAACAATGGTTAGAGAGTATATAACTAGCACTCTCTATATTCTATCATCTGAATTATTTTATATTGAATATGATTCATCAATTAGATATATGAAACCATTATCTACTAAGAATATACAGCATAGTTGAAATCCGTTGAATAACTGTTACTTAAAGAGAACTCAAAAAGTGGGTTATGTTATCGGACTATTATACCTCACTTGAGTGAACGTGGTTATACTAGGTAGGAAAGCCAGTATCTTATCAGTACTATGTTATAATATATAATACTATATATATCTCTCTCTATATATATATTGAATATCAACTATATATATATATTATAATCATGCAACTTCAGTAAAGGATTCGCGTTCTAAAAAACGAGATTACAAAAAGTATCTATTATCTTATTGGATACGTTGAGAATCACAAAATATTAATAATTGTAGTGGAGGGAATTTAACTTATTTTTTGGCTTTCCTGAGCATACACTTATATTTCTAGGAGGAGGTATACTTACCACACGAGGTTATTCGGGTCGTTTCAAACGTTATACTATACACTATAGGGGTAATAAGGGTCCAGGAAGATTATCGTCTCACCTATGTCATTATATATTTAAAACGGACATAGCTTATAATAGATGAAAACTCTATACATATATTATATAGATATATAACAAGACTAATAAAATCCAGTAATTATATAAAAATAAAATATATATACTATATATACTTACTATACCTAAAAAAAAATAACGAAAATATTTAAAAATTTTTTGATATAAATAAATCTGTATCCCTTATTCCAAACCATAGGATAATAAAATGATTAACAGATACTGATAAAAAACATACTACTAATTTGATAATAATTAATACAGTAGTATCAATAAAATTAGAGCTACCAAAAATTACATTCATCACTTCGTACTCCAAGACCTTCAGTTACAGAGCATGCAACACGAGATGGAAAGTAAGAGATTGTTTGAAACAGGTGGTGATGTTATCGGGCGAGTTAATATCTATTCACATACCCTCACTGGACCGAACGAGTTAAATATTTAGCAAAGGAGGATTTTGGCTTAAAGGATGAGTAAACATAGTTTAAATTTAATTTCTTTATTCAGTTTAGTGTATTTTAGTGCTCGAATCAGAACAAAATTTATATTAAATGGCCTAAGTTTTTATCCTCGCTTCATCCTTTCCGATTGATCCGCTTTTATTGCTGGTTAACCCTTTCCAATATTTCTATAACAATACATAAGTATTGTTTAATTAAAATCTATGTGTATAGTTGTATTATGAGGCTATCAAACATTCACTCAAATGGTAATAATTGATATTGCGAAAGAATACCTCTATAGGGATCATCTAATAAAAATGCCATATAATAAAGGGTACAACTATCTACTCTATCCTCATTTCAGCTGCGAAATTTATTTCTTCAAAACTAATCTTACCATTGTCCACACAAATAATATTTTAATATGGTCAATCATTATCTGAGTAAGGGAACTCTTACCAACTAAATATATAAAATAGCATTTATAAAACTCTGAAACAAAATGGCAATATAAAAATGTTAGAACAGAAAGAAAAACACGGGAAGTGAAAATAAGTTAAAATCATTGCGACCAGATCAGGTCAAATAAATAATCTTGCTTCGTTGATTCTTAAGAACATTATGGAATCGTCGCTCATTATTATATTGATGTTTTGATCATAGTTTTTTTTTTTTAAATTGAGTAATAGTTATAAATAAAAAGATATCCTAACATTATATATAAATAGTTCATGTATGTTTATATCATATAATATATTTATTTTACTATTTTTAATGAAAGTGTAGTTAATACTAATAACAAGATATACTTCTTTTAATATTATATTTATAGAATTATTAACTATCGTAATCGCCTCTATTATACTTATATATATATATATATATTATATTAATTTATATCATTATAAATTTAAACCAAGAATTCATCTACCTATTAATAATTATCTTTAATCATATTGTTAGTTTGCCATAACTAACAACTTTTTTTACAAGATAGGGTTGCAGGGAAAGAAGGTGGTTGATAATATATATATACTATTATTAATAGAGTGTCTATATCATACCGGTAAGGTATTAAATTTCAATGCTTAGTTATTAAATAGGATAACATCTATAAATACTACTTTAATAATAATGAATTTAGAGTATATAATCCTGGGCGGTAGAGCTGGTGAGTGATGGCAAATAATGATTCACCATAATTTATTATTTTCAAGACCACAGAAAACACTGGAACATACAAATCTTCCTCTATGAATGATAATATGAATATTAATGATATATAAAAACATTATCAATACTTAATAAATACTATATATTATATACCTAAGCAATATAGATATAGATATATACTATATATATATATATTAGTACTCTATATAATTGAATATTATATATATATGCACTATATATATATAAGTTGAAAAGTATAGACACAGTTTCTTATGGGATTAAATAAATAGATCCACTTTCATTCTCTTAGACAAAATTATCAACATAGCAGAGCGTCTTCATACATAAAACAGAGTATCAGTTACTCGAAGTAAAGAGTTTACAAGGCCAAGATAAGCAACTGAGGGGAAGCGTCGCTCCTGCAAGGCTTGCCAATGAGTGGGCCAGATCTTCAATCGTGCGGACGTAAGAAGGCGATCTACAAAAGGCCATAACCGGATTCTATGTACGCAAGAAATGTGTACAAAATGGACGGGTCCGAGAATCTGTTAGGCGGTCAGCAAGCAGAGGACGCGCGGCTGAAAACTTATATATGCTGTTCTCCTTAAGCGTCGCAATACTTATTTCCTTATCGGTCGATATTATTATTTGAATAAATTTATTCAAATACATAATAACGTTTAATTTGAGTAAGACGTATTATTTTGATCTGATATAAACAATTTGATGGAATTAGGCTCCAAATTATTAAAGGATGGAATGACGCGATTTTTTCTACGAATCTTAATAAAAAATAGTATCTAAATGTAACGTAATTATATTCTCTACACATAGATATAAATATAATGTGAATATAAATTAATAGTATATATTAGAATTTACTGTTTGGTATATATATATAATATATTAATAATATATTTAGTAATTATTATATATATAACATTAATTGTAAACATATTATATATATATATTAATTATATATATTATAATATATTATATACATATATATACTTATAATATAAATATATATATTTAATTATATATATTTAATATATTATAATATATATATACCTATATATTAATTAGGGTGGGCTTATCATAATATTCATTATTTCAAAGAGATCGTAAAGGTAAAAGTAAGTTGTGGATAATGAAATTGGAAACCATATAAAAATTTTCAGAAAAGAATCATCATCAAAATTCTTCATAATCGCATTTCAAAGATTTGTATCACTATAATCTCTTCTTAATGTACTCATTCTGTTATGTATCATTTCAAGCATTTGTTCTATATGAAGAATGCTAATTCGCTCTACTTTTTGTATCTTCATTTTTATTTCCTGCTAATCAACACACATCCGCACATAAGAGTTTTTTATTGTTATTAACATTTTTGCCATATAATAATGGGTAATTAAGGAAATCATCTTGGCGTACATATATATATATATATATATCTGTAGCCAGGGGGGAATTAGTATAGGGATAAATTAATATATATTTATATAATATCTAAATATATATATAAAATAAGTATATATTAATATATATATGATATAAATAGATATACCATCAATTGCTTTGTTAACTTAAAGAAACATTTTAAAGGACAAGTCTGTTCCTCATGAGCTGGTATAGTTGTTTTTTACCTTTCGAAAATATGCTTGTCTTGTTCGCTTCTTCCTTTACCATGTCTCCATCCGAGCTCACGACAACATCCAGATAGCTCAACCTTTCTACCTCTTTTAATCTTGCGCCATCCAAAACAATTTTAGCTCCTTTCAGTCTTCTCGCTAATTCCATTACTTTCATCATTCCCTAGTTCATTTTCATTCCTGACCTTTGCAACATATCTTTCCACTTTTTGTCGCTCTTTGAAGAGTTCTTCTCTCTTTCTCTCGCTAATTTTCCTATTCCATCCGCCCATGCTATCACCATTTCTAACGTGTATATAATAAAAAGTTGGGGTTAGAGTACCCATCTTGTCAAACGTATGATTCTACTGAGAACCAGTCATCCATACCATGAGGTGTTCTAACTGCACTTTGAACATTTGCAAAGATATATTTTACGACTCGCATCAACTTGAAGTTTGCTACATGGTACTGATCACTGAGAATTTCCAGCAATTTTACTGTGGTGCAGTATCTAAAGCCTTCTATAAATCTATGAATGATGCATACATGCATACATACCCACTCCCAGTTTTTTGTATTATAGTTTTCTATTCTATTTCCATTAAAGATTATCAATAACCATAGCATTATGTCTTCTCCCTCGTTTCAGGGTATATTTCAGCTTAAAATAAAACGGCAGATATCCGAGGGTACTGCTCCTGAAGAAGGTCAAGGGTTGTACGGAAAAGCAAAGTAGTCAAGGCATTCTTCTTCCCAGGTACCTAGTTACACCTATACAAGTTTCACAACCACAGAAAATCAAAGATAAATTAGAGTAGTATTCCATATTTTAAGGACCTAATTACTGATACTATCATAACAACGGCAGGTATCAGAGGGTACTGTTCCTGAGGGAGGGGAAAATATGATACAAATTGTCAAGGAATCAAATCAGTCTTGCCCCAATTTAAATAGTTACGCTAATTGAATATTTACCATTAACAAACATCAAGAATTGAAAATGTTTTTTTTACCTAACTTAAGGTCCTATTTTTTATACTTAAAATAAACGCAGATCGGAGGGTACTGTTCTTAAAGAAGGTCAAGGGTTGTACAAAAAAGTTAAGCAGTCAAGGCATTCTTGGTCCCAAGTACCTAGTTACACCTGTACAAGTTCTCAAAAACAGACATTCAATGATATATTTTAGTAGTATTCCCATTATACTAAAAATAAAACAGCAGGTATAGAGGGTACTGTTCCTAAGGGAGGGGAAAATGTGTTTCTCAACTACAGACATTCAAAGATAAATTGAGTAGTATTCCATATTTGAGGACCTAATTACTGATACTAAAATTAAAAACCAGAAGGGGTTATCGAGAGTACTGTTCCTAAGAGGGCGGGAAGAAAATGTGATTTCCTAAGTGGTCAAGGAATCAAATCAGTCTTGTTCAAAGATGGAAATAGTTACGCTAATTGAATATTTACACTTAACAAACATCGAAAAATTTGAAAAATAAGTATTCTTACCTATTCAGGGTTTTTATAATTATTGATACTTA
Source organism: Trachelipus rathkii (assembly GCA_015478945.1). Lineage (NCBI taxonomy): Eukaryota > Metazoa > Arthropoda > Malacostraca > Isopoda > Trachelipodidae > Trachelipus > Trachelipus rathkii. The sequence goes on along the minus strand of JABUQX010043349.1, from coordinate 7,948 downwards.
AAAAAAACGGCAGATATCCAGAAATGACTGTTCCTGAAGAAGGTCAAGGGGTGTACGAACGAAAAAGCATTCGAGAAATTCTTGTTCCCAGGGTACCTAGTTACACCTCTACAAGGTTTCTCAACCACAGACAGTTAAAGATAAATTTGTAGTAGTATTCCATATTTTAAGGACCTAGTTACTGATACTAAATATAAACTGCAGTATCTCAGAGGTTACAGTTCTGAGGAAGGGTGAAAATGAATAAATGGTCAAGGAATTGAAGTCAGTCTTGTCCCAAGGTAAATAGTTACGCTACTTGAATATTTACCCTTAACAAACATCCAAAATTGAAAATGAGTTATTTTATCTAATTTCGGGGCCTTATTTTTTATACTTAAAATAAAACGGCAGATATCGGAGGGTACTGTTCCTGAAGATGGTCAAGGGTTGTACGATAAAGCTAATCAGTCAAGGCGTTCTTGTTCCCAAGTACCTAGTTACACTTGTACAAATTCTTAAACCACAGACATTCAAAGATAAATTTTAGTAGTATTCCATATTTTAAGGACCTAATTACTGAGACTAAAAAAAAAAGGCAGGCATCATAGGGTACTGTTCCTTAGGGAGAGAAAAATGTAATATAAATGGTCAAAGAATCAATTCAATCTTGTTCCAAGGTAATAGTTACACAATGAATATTACATTTTTTTTTCTAGAAAATGAAAATGGAGTATTTACCTAATTGCAGGGCCTAATTATTGATACTTAAAACAAAACGGCAGATATCGGAGGGTACTGTTCCTGAAGAAGGTCAACAGTTTTACGAAAAATCTAAGCAGTCGAGGCATTCTTGTTCCCAGGTACCTAGTTACACCTGTACAAGTTCTCAAAATCAGACATTCAAAGATAAATTTGAGTAGTATTCCATTATTTTTAAGGACATAAAACATGCAACATTTTCTTACATTTATACCGATAGTTGTTCTGTGTAGAATATGTGATTATAAATCGATACAATTTACACACGGTTCCATACATCAATTTCTTGAATATAATGTTACTGAAACGTAAACAGTCCAAAATTGAAATTAGATTTTTACCTAATTTCAGGGTCTAATTTTTGATATAAATAAAAACAGCAGATAATTTCGAGGGTACTGTTCCTGAAGAAGGTCAAGGGTTGTACAGAAAAGCTAAGCAGTCAAGGCATTCTTGTTTCCAGGTACCTAGTTAAACCTGTCCAAGTTCTCAACCACAGACATTCAAAGATAATTTGAGTATTATTCCATATTTTAAGGACATAACTACTGATACTAAAATTAAAACGGCAGGTATCAGACCGGTACTGTTCCTGACGGGAGGGGAAAAATGTTGATATACAATGCGTCAAGGAATGAAATCAGTCTTTTCCCAAGGTAAATAGTTACGCTAATTGAATATTTACTCTTAACAAACATCCAAAATTAGTAGTAGTTATTTTATTGCTAATTTCATAGATATTTATTTTTCTATACTTAAAATAAACGGCAGATATCGGAGGGTACTGTTCTTGAAGAAGGTCAAGGGTTGTACGGAAAAAGCTAAGGCAGTCAAGGCATTTCTTGTTTCCCCAGGTACCTAGTTAAACCTGTCCAAGTCTCAACTCACAGACACATTCAAAGATAACATTTGAGTAATTATTACCATTATTTAAGTACATAACTAACTGATGCTAAATTAATTTAAAACGGCTGGTATCAGACGGTACTGTTCCTGAGGGAGGGGAGGTAAAACTGTGATATAAATGGTCAAGAACAAATCAGTCTTGTCCAAGGAAAATAGCTTACGCTAATTGGAATATTTACCTAACCAAACCTCCAAAAATTGAATAATTGTAGTATTTGATTCTTAAAAAAAAACGGCAGACATCGGAACGTACTTGTTTCTGAAGAAGTCAACAAAGGGTTTTACGAAAAAGCTAAGCAGTCAAATCATTTTTGTTCCCAGGTACCTGGTTACACCTCTACAAGTTTCTCAAAAACAGACATTCAAAGATAAATTTGAGTAGTATTCCATATTTTAAGGACCTAATTACTGATACCAAAATTAAAACAGAAGGTATCAGAGGGTACTGTTCCTAATGGAGGGGAAAATGTGATATAAATGGTCAAGGAATCAAATCAGTTTTGTCCAAAGGTAAATAGTTACGCCAATTGAATATTTACACTTAACAAACATCGAAAATTGAAAATAAGTATTTTACCTAATTGAGGGTCTAAATTTTTGGGTACTTAAAAATAAAACGGCAGATTATCCGAGGGTACTTGTTCCTGAAGAAGGTTCAAGGATTCTTAGCGAAAAAGCTAAACCAGTCGAGGAAAATTCTTGTCCCAGGACCGTTAGTTACACCTCTACAAGTTTCTCAAAAACAGACATTCAAAGATATATTTTAGTAGTATTCCATATTTTAAGGACCTAATTACTTACACTAAAAATAAAACAGCAGGTATCAGAGGGTACAGTCCTAAGGGAAAGGAAAAATGTTGATTAAATGGTCCAAGGAACAAATTAGTTTGGTTCAAAGGTAACTAAGTTACGCTTAATTGAATATTTCCCTTAACAAACATTCAAAATTGAAAATGAGTATTTACCTAATTTCAGGGTCTAATTTTCAATACTTAAAAATCAAAACTGAGCAGATATCCGAGGGTTACTGTTCCTGAAGGAAGGTTCAAGGTTGTATGGAAAGCTAAGCAGTCAAGGTTATTTTGTTTCCCAGGTACCTTAGATTACACCTATTACAAGATTTCAACAACCACAGAAAATAAGATAAATTAGAGTGTATTCCATAATTTTAAGGACCTAATTACTTATACTAAAAATAAAACAGAGGTACTGTTCCTGAGGGAGGTGAAAATATGATACAAATTGTCAAGGAATCAAATCAGTCTTGCTCCAATTTAAATAGTTACGCTAATTGAATATTTACCATTAACAAACATCAAGAATTGAAAATGTTATTTTACCTAACTTCAGGGCATAATTTTTGATACTTAAAATAAAACGGCAGGTATCGGAGGGTACTGTTCCTAAAGAAGGTCAAGGGTTGTACAAAAAAGTTAAGCAGTCAAGGCATTCTTGTTCCCAGGTACCTGTTTACAACTGTACAAGTTTCTCAAAAACAGACATTCAATGATATATTTTAGTAGTATTCCATTATACTAAAAATAAAACAGCAGGTATCAGAGGGTACTGTTCCTAAGGGAGGGGAAAATGTGATATAAATGGTCAAGGAATCAAATTAGTTATGTTCAAAGGTAACTAGTTACACTAATTGAATATTTACCCTTAACAAACATCCAAAATTGGAAATGAGTATTTTACCTAATTTCAGGGTCTCATTTTCAATACTTAAAATAAAACGGCAGATATCCCAGGGTATTGCTCCTGAAGAAGGTCAAGGGTTTGAACGGACAAAGATAAATTTGAGTAGTATTCTATAATTTAAGGACCTAATTACTGATACTTAAAATTAAAGAAGTATCAGAGGGTACTGTTTTTTCCTAAGGGAGGGGAAATGTGATATTAAAATGGTCAGGAATCAATCAGTCTTGTCCAAAGGTAAATAGTTACGCTAATTGAGAATATTTACCCTTTAACAAACATCCGAAAATTGAAAATAAGTATTTTACCTAATTTCAGGTCCTAATATTTTTGTACTTAAAAATAAAACGGCAGATATCCGGCAAGTGCTGTACCTGAAGAAGGTCAAGGTTTTACGAAAAGCTTCAGCATTCAAGAATTTTCTTGTTCCCATGACCTAAGTTACACCCTCTACAAGTTTCTCACACAGACAATTCAGAGATAATTTATTAGTATTCCATATTTTTAAGTACCTAATTAATGATACAAAAAAATAAAACGAGCAGGTCATCAGAGGGTACTGCTCCTAAGGGAGGGGAAAATGTGATATAAATATGGTCAAGAAATCAAATCAGTCTTGTTCAAGGTAAATAGTTACGCTAATAGAATATTTACCATTAACAAAACATCAAGAATTGAAAATGTTTTTCACCTCACATCAGGTCCTAATTTTTTATTCCTAAAATAAAAATAACAAAGATCGGTGAATACTGTTCCTACAGTAAGCGTCCAAGGTGCTACGAAAAAATCTAAGTAGCTCCAAGGTATTCTTTTTATACTTAGTTACCACACAAGTCTTGGGAAGTAAAACATACTACCTTTTCAATTACTGCAACTTATCCATTATAATAAAAATAAAACAGCAGGTATCAGAGGGTACTGTTCCTAAGGGAGGGGAAAATGTGATATAAATGGTCAAGGAATCAAATTAGTTATGTTCAAAGGTAACTAGTTACGAGGCGAATTGAAACCCAACAAACTTCCAAAAAATTGAAAATGGAGTATTTAACCTATTTCAAGGTCCATTTTCAATACTTAAAAAACGGCAGAACCCAGAGCGTCAAGAAGGTCAAGGGTTGTACGGAAAATCAAAGTAGTCAAGGCATTCTTCTTCCCAGGTACCTAGTTACACCTATACAAGTTTCACAACCACAGAAAATCAAAGATAAATTAGAGTAGTATTCCATATTTTAAGGACCTAATTACTGATACTATCATAACAACGGCAGGTGTTCCTGAGGGAGGGGAAAATATGATACAAATTGTCAAGGAATCAAATTGGTTTCTTTCCCCAATAATATATTAAATAAAGCCTATTTACCATTAACAAACTTCAATAGAACATCAGTGTTATTTTACCTAACTTCAGGGCATAATTTTATACTTTAAAATAAACGGCAGATATCGGATGGACTGTTCCCAAAGAAGGTCAAGGGTTGTACAAAAAAGCTAAGCATAAAGGCATTCTTGTTCCCAGGTACCTGGTTACAACTGTACAAGTTTCTCAAAAAACGATATTCAAAGATAAATTTGAGTACTATTCCATATTTTAAGGACCTATTATGAATTACTAAATTAATCAGAAGGATCATAGGGTACTGTTCCCTAATGGACCGGGGAAATTGTGATATAAATGGTCAAGGAATCAAATCAGTCTTGTCCAAAGGTAAAATAGTTACGCTAATTGAATTTTACCCTTAACAAACATCGAAAATTGAAAATAAGGATTTTACCTAATTTCAGGGTCTAATTTTTGGTACTTAAAATAAAACGGCAGATATCCGAGGGTACTATTCCTGAAGAAGGTCAAGGGTTTTACGAAAAAGCATTCGAGAAATTCTTGTTCCCAGGTACCTAGATACACCTCTAAAAGTTTCTCAAAAACAGATATTCAAAGAATATTTTTTAGTAGTATTCTAATTCACGGACCTATTATTTACTTAAAATAAAACAGCAGGTATCAGAGGGTACTGTTCTTAAGGAAGAAAATTTGATAAAAAATAATCAAGGAATCAAATCATTCTTGTTCCAAGGTAATCAGTTACGCTAATTGAATATTTACCCTTAACAAACATCCAAATATGAAAATGAGTTTTTTTTTAACCTAATTTCAGGGAATAATTTTTGATACTTAAAATAAAGCGGCAGATATAGAAGGGTACTGTTCCCGAAGAAGGTGAAAGGTTGTACGAAAAAGCTAAGCAGTCAAGGCATTCTTGTCCCCAGGTACCTACTTACACCTGTACAAGTTTCTCAACCACAGACATTCTTGCTCCCAGGGCTCTAGATATACCAGTTGAAATTTACAAATTAAAAAACCTTCCAATCTAAAATATTTAATGTATTTTCCTTTACATTATGGCCCTAATTTTAGATACTTAAAATAAAACGGCAGATATCGGAGTATACTGTTCTTGAAGAAGGTGAGGGGTTGTACTAATAAGCTACGAGTCAATGCATTCTTATTCCAAGGTACCTATTTACACTTTTTCAAGTTCAACACTTGACCTTCTTCAGGAACAGTACCCTCGGATATCTGCCGTTTTATTTTAAGTATTGAAAATTAGACCCTGAAATTAGGTAAAATACTCATTTTCAATTTTGGATGTTTGTTAAGGATAAATATTCAATTAGCGTAACTATTTACCTTGGGACAAGACTGATTTGATTCCTTGACCATTTATATCACATTTTCCCCTCCCTTAGGAACAGTACCCTCTGATACCTTCTGTTTTAATTTTAGTATCAGTAATTAGGTCCTTAAAATATGTAATACTACTCAAATTTATCTTTGAATGTCTGTTTTTGAGAAACTTGTACAGCTGTAACCAGGTACCTGGGAACAAGAATGCCTTGACTGCTTAGCTTTTTTGTACAACCCTTGACCTTCTTTAGGAACAGTACCCTCCCATATCTGCCTTTTTATTTTAAGTATAAAAAATTATGCCCTGAAGTTAGGTAAAATAACATTTTCAATTCTTGATGTTTGTTAATGGTAAATATTCAATTAGCGTAACTATTTAAATTTGAGCAAGACTAATTTGATTCCTTGACAATTTGTATCATATTTTCACCTCCCTCAGGAACAGTACCCTCTGATACCTGCCGTGTTATGATTAGTATCAGTAATTAGGTCCTTAAAATATTGAATACTTCTCTAATTTATCTTTGATTTTCTGAGGTTGTGAAACTTGTATAGGTGTAACTAGGTACCTGGGAACAAGAATGCCTTGACTTCTTAGCTTTTCCGTACAACCCTTGACCTTCTTCAGGAACAGTACCCTCAGATATCTGCCGTTTTATTTAAGAATTGAAAATTAGCCCTTGAAATTAGGTAAAATACTCATTTTCAATTTTGGATGTTTGTTAAGGGTAAATATTCAATTAGCGTAACTATTTACCTAGGGACAAGACTTATTTGTTTCCTTGACCATTATATACAGTTTTCCTCCCTCGGGAACGTACCGCTGATACTTGCCGTTTTATATTTAGTTTCAGTAGTAGTTAATGTTCCTTAAAATATGTTAATACTCAATTTATCTTTGAATGTCTTGTTGCGTTGAGAACCTTGGACAGGTTTTAACTAGTACCTGGGAACAGAATGCCTTGACTGCTTAGCTTTTCCGTACAACCCTTGACCTTCTTCAGAAACAGTACCCTCGAATATCTGCTGTTTTATTTTAAATATCAAAAATTAGACCCTGAAATTAGGTAAAATACTAATTTTCAATTTTGGATGTTTGTTAAGGGTAAAAATTCAATTACCGTTACTATTTAAATTTGAACAAGACTGATTTGATTCCTTGACCATTTATATCACATATTCCCTTCCCTTAGGAACAGTACCCTCTGATACCTACTGTTTAATTTTTAGTATCAGTAATTAGGTCCTTAAAATATGGAATACTACTCAAATTTATCTTTGAATGTCTGTTTTTGAGAATCTTGTACAGGTGTAACTAGGTACCTGGGAACAAGAATACCTCGACTGCTTAGCTTTTTCGTAAAACGTTTGACCTTCTTCAGGAACAGTACCATCTGATATCTGCCGTTTAATTTTAAGTATCAATAATTAGGCCCTGAAATAAGGTAAAATACTCATTTTCATTTTTGGATGTTTGTTAAGGGTAAATATTTAATTAGTGTAACTATTTACCTTGGAACAAGATTGAATTGATTCTTTGACCATTTATATTACATTTTTCCCTCCCTCAGGAATAGTACCCTATGATGCCAGCCGTTTTATTTTTAGTCTCAGTAATTAGGTCCTTAAAATATGGAATACTACTAAAATTTATCTTTGAATATCTGTGGTTTAGGAATTTGTACAAGTGTAACTTGGTACATGGGAACAAGAATGCCTTGACTGATTAGCTTTATCGTACAACCCTTGACCATCTTCAGGAACAGTACCCTCCGATATCTGCTGTTTTTTTTTAAGTATAAAAAGATACTTTTCCTCATAATTTAAAATAACTCTTTTTCATTTATGGATGTTTGTATTTTTTATTTGTGTATTATTATTTGGTAATGATGAATACTAATTTTTTTCAAATTTTTATTA
>JABUQX010043348.1:25000-33215 GCA_015478945.1 Trachelipus rathkii | reverse complement strand
TATATAGTGATATATATATATATATATATATATATATATATATATATATATATATATATATATATATATATATATATATATATATATATATATATATATATATATATGGCTCATCTGAACTCGTCTGTGAAAAAATTGGCGTATGGTATGCAAAAGGTTGTCCACCGTCCTAGTATACGATATGTTTCGTGATTCTAATGTCGTTTCACACACACACGCACGCACGCACACACACACCTACACACACATAGAGTCTTTCTTGAAAAATCAAAGTTTATGACTTTAAGATTTATCAATTCTAATGTTCTCATTTATATCCCTTTCATTCCCTATCAATATTGCATTATTTTTCCCGATACCTTTTAAAATTATAACAAATACGCGAGAAACATTCTTCAAAGTTCTCTATTATCATATCTTTCTTTTGAGATGAGGAAGAGCAACTCTTTTTTTCTATTCTCTCTACTTTATCTATTCTGTCCATCTTTCAATCCAATCTTTGTTTAAATCTTTCACCCTAGACTTAACATCTATGCTCAATCTCACTTCCGGTCTACCAGTAAAGTCTGGAACACTCTACCTTATACTCTATTCCCAACTTTAGACCACCTAAAAATATTTAAAGTTAATGCACCTGTTCACGGAAGTCCTCGATTAGTTGATTAGTTGAATATATAATAACTCTTTCTCACCTTCAGTGGATTTCATGGGGACCTCTGCTTTTTACCGCCAAAGGCGAGATATATATATATATATATATATATATATATATATATTTATATTTTATATATAAGAAAATATATATATATATATATATATATATATATATATATATATATATATATATATATATATATATATATATGTATATTTTTAATATATTTATATATATATAGAGTATACAAAAAAATATATATATATATATATATATATATATATATATATATATATATATATATCTATATATATATATATATATATTATATATATATATATATATATATATATATATATATATATATATATATATATGTAATTTTTAATAAGAAAATGTTTCTCCCATTTATTATCATTTCATTCTTTATTTCCGACATATGAGAACAGTTGTTAACACAATCACCCTAATCCCAAATGAAAATAAACAGGTGCCTTCTCTCTCTCTCTCTCTCTCTCTGTCTCTCTCTCTCTCTCTCTCTCTCTCTCTCTCTCTCTCTCTCTCTCTCTCTCTCTCTCTCTCTCTCTCTCTCTCTCTCTCTCTCTCTCTCTGTTTTCTATTTTTCTGTCTTTTCTATATATTTTTTCTTCCCTACTCTCTCTCGCATCCTTTCTCTCTCCCTTCTTTTCTCTCTTTATCTGTCTCTTTTTTTCGCTAACTCCTATTTTTCCCAACTCTCTCTCTCCTCCATTTTCTCTTCTTTTGTCTTTCCCATATATATATATATATATATATATATATATATATATATATATATATATATATATATATATATATATATATATATATATATATATATATATATATATATATATAGTTATATATATATATATATATATATATATATATATATATATATATATATATATATATATATATATATATATATTTCTTCCTCTCTCTCTCTCTCTCATTTCTCTCTCCTTCTTTCTCTCTCTCTCTCTCTCTCTCTCTCTCTCTCTCTCTCTCTCTCTCTCTCTCTCTCTCTCTCTCTCTCTCTCTCTCTCTCTCTCTCTCTCTCTCTCTCTCTCTCTTATTTTTTGTAAGATGGAAGAGTTGTTAGACATCAGTTTTAAATAAAGGTTCTTTGTTTCAATTGCTTTTTAGTAAATTTTTGGACGATTTTGAATTTTGAATTTTTTTTACAAACATTTTTCGTATCTTAAGAAATTTTTACTTTTTGAATTTTAATTAAATTAATTTAAAAAATTTTTATTTCAAATTATAACAATTTTAAAATGATTTTTATAGATTTTGTTCAAATTATTATTATTATTAGCACTGGGGAAACACTTATTTTATTCAGTGATATCTGACACATGATTCAAGTAAATACGTCCGCTGAATACGAATTTCAACTCCGTTTGGGTCTATCAGGTCCTGATTATTTTTCAACAGCTTATGGGCTATTTTCAAGATTTTTCATACTAGAACAAAAAAAAAATCAGTCGCGTGTTCAGAATTTTTTTTTCAGGTTTCATGAAAACAAACAGTTCAAAAATACATTATATTATAACGATATAAATGACTTAAAAAAACTCTCTGAGGTATAAGTCTTCTTTCCTAAGACTTTCTAGCGTATTTGTTTGTTGAGGGTAGGTCTCTTTTCAAGCACCAGAAGCAATGAGCCATCATGTGTGGAAAACCCATCACCCTTGGTAACGTTTCTCTATAACTTTGATATGCTGGTGGAATCTCTCCCCTTACTCGTCACTTGCATCACCTAAATTACTTGGAAATTATTCAAGATGGTTATTTAAAAAATGCATTTTTTATGTTCATATTGCAACCTAACTTTTTTTTTTTTTTTTTTACTGGATTTCTTGATTTCTTCGTAGCTATCTGCCCTATAATGCCTAAAAAGACACCCTACCAAGTCCTCCAATGAGAACCAGACATTCTTTTCAGGCGTTAAATCATGACATTAGGTAATTGCTGACTTTCATTAATGTTCTTATTTTGGCCGTTGAAACTTCCCGCCTTGAATTTTTCATAGCTTAAACTTCTGGTAATTTTGAAATTATGTATTTAGAACATTAACGCAGTTCGTATTTAAACTTTTACATATTGTTAAATGAGGTCTAGTTTACAAGTGAGGAGGAAATATGATTTTTATCTTCTTCTCACTAAGAGAGGATTGGTTACATTTTTCTTACAGTAAGGGATGGTCATGCTGACAGATTTGATCGAGATCTTTTGTCACGGTCTTCTGTCTCATAAGAAGAAAGGGGATATTTATGTACACCATCCTTGTTGTCCAAGCAGAAAATTAACCATTTTTAAGTCAACAAATATGATCCACTCGTTCTCACTATATTTGATAAGATTTAAAACCTCTTCTATATGTCTTCATACTTTCTTTTAATTTTGTTGAGCCCAATCAGATCGAGCAGTATAGATTGGCATTAGGCAACAACAAACACTAAAGAGTTCTTTCCGAACTGTCAAAAACAAATGCAAATCATTTGTATCGTAAGACTCAACCCCTATCTCCTTTTACAAATCAGTTATGTCGCAGCAATATACTAAATAATCTTCTGTTCTAAAATAATTAAGAAGTTCTTTTCCTCTTTTTCTGTAAAATGAAATGTAAGTGTTTGAAGTAAGCACGTCTTTCTCTTGAAGCTAAAATTTACAAACCCTTTTTGGTAAAATTTAGATTCTATACAGGATCATTCAACTCGCCCTAGTTAAACTTATGTCAATCGTTATGACTTTCCCATACGCTAGGGTCAAAATTGGTGTCTGACTCCTCAGAATGCATAACAATATCTTTATGAGCATAATCTTATTCTTGAGTTTGCAAACCTTTATACTTTGGAATTCCAATCTCATTTGAATGTAGCACTGGTCGTATCACGGGGTTGAAACCTGAGTTCTCGATACAATGTTCGTTTTACTTGGTGAAGATCGAAGCTTTAACAGATCAAAAGAAGAAATCGGTCTCGTGGTTAGTAGACTCTCGTCACACTTAATATGGACAAAAAAATTGTAATGTGTTAACAAAAGCGACGAGAGACTCGTTTACATGAATTTTATTAAAAGTTATTACCCAAAGATTTAATATTTCTATGTGATTCAACCTTATGCAATATTTGAGAATCATATTAAAAACATTTTTTTTCAATTTTTCTTGAGTACCTAAGTTATAATAACATTTAGGTAAGTTACAGTATACTAGTAATTAAATTACGTAGTTTTATGAAATCATAAACTTATGATCGGAATTTCAAATGGTATATTTTTGAATACGAACCCTTCGTCCAATGTCGCAGTCTTTCTATGCATATAGTGCGGTCTTTATGTGGAGCTCACTATTTATCTTGGTCCCCAGTTTTATGCCAAAATAGTCTAAGTAAGCTCTTTTTTACGAAGTCAGTTATTTTTTTTAATAACTCGAAGTGGAAGTGCAAAATTTCCGCATATTTATAAAAAGGAATCAGGGTTGTTTTTACATCTGAACTTGCTAGTGCTTGATGAAATATTGCTTGATTGTTCTGCCAATTTGTAAAGGTACATGAAACCTTTAACTCTAAGTTACTTTAATAAATCTGAAATGTAAACAAATTTTAAATAATAGTAATTAAGAAATAATTACTTACTATTTATGAAATTAAACTAGAAACACGAGTGAGTAGATACTATATAAATTATGTCTAAATAAATCAAAGTTATTAAATCACGATGATAATATCCCTCACTAAATATCATGCAAATTCAAAATTATATTATTTCCCAAACTTAATTAACTAACCCAACTAACTGACTGGCGGACATATTGATTTATATTTGACTGATTAACTAAGGAAACGAGTTGCTTTTATATATTTTAGTTGTCGCTCTAGAATATTCTAGAACGCTCGAGAAAATTCTAGAATCCTGAGATTTACATAGCTTACTATACTAATATTAAAATGGGTTAAAAATAATAATAAAATAAGGATGTTTTAGGGTGTTACATATAAAAATAGACATAATACAACAATACTATTACATAGGTACAATTATCACGATAATATCCAGGTTGCATATTTGTAACTGCAAAAAGACTTTGGAAGCTTTCAGAAAAAAAAACTTTTTCTTTACGAATACAATGAAGGAAGAGGGGTGTTGAGCCAAATCAGGACCTGATACAGTAAGCCCGAGTGAAAATTCGTGCTCAGCGCACAAAATTTACTTATAATTCACTGTCAAATATAACACAATAGACTAAAAATTTAAATTTATTCCCCAGTATATTATTATTATTATTATTATTATTATTATTATTATTATTATTATTATTATTATTATTATTATTATTATTATTATTATTATTATTATTATTATTATAATTATTATTATAATTATTATTATTATTATTATTATTATTATTATTATTATTATTTATTATTATTATTATTATTATTATTATTATTATTATTATTATTATTATTATTATTATTATTATTATTATTATTATTATTATTATTAAACTTGTAATTTTTTAATTTATATATTTTTCGCGCTTTTGTGCTGATTAAAATAAAACTAAACACCAATAACAAAAAATATATACAGTAATTTAGAGTTTCACAACTAAAGTAACAATTTATAATAAAATTTATGCTATTATTATTATTATTATTATTATTATTATTATTATTATTATTATTATTATTATTATTATTATTATTATTATTATTATTATTATTATTATTATTATTATTATTATTATTATTTTTATTATTAATATCTTTTCTTTATTGATTCCACGGAATATATATATATATATATATATATATATATAATAAAGATATATATATATATATATATATATATATATATATATTATATATATATATATATATATATATATATATATATATATATATATATATATATATATATATATATATATATATATATAAAAAAGTATATATATATATATATATATATATATATATATATATATATATATATATATATATATATATATAGTAGCATAGTATATATATATATATATATATATATATATATATATATATATATATATATATATATATATATATATGAGAACCCGTGGTGTGGAGTTATGTTAGATGGTGAGCAAATGGAAGATGTGTTTGAGTTTAAATATTTAGGATATATGTTGGATTAAATGGAAACGGATTATACAGAGTGTAGAAGGAAAGTGGTAAATGGTACGAAGGTGGTTGGTGCAATTAAATCCTTGGTGGATATAAAGGAACTAAGTCTTGAATGCGCTAGGAATTTGCATGATTATATGCTTTTACCTGTGTTAATATATTGTAATGAAACTGTGGTATGAAATAAGGCACAATGTGTTCAGATGGATAATTTATGAGGTGTGTTAGTTGTAAGAAAAATTTATAAAATGAGGAAGGAATGCATTAAGTTGTATGGTGCGAAGAATGTCGTAAATGAGAGAATAAACGAGAGAACATTGACATGGTTTGGTTATATGGAAAGGATGGATGATAGTCGGTTGGTTAAGGGGATGTATAGTGGTGGGTGTGCTGGTAATCGACCGGCTTGGAGACCAAAGTAAAAGCGGATTGAGTAAGTAAAGGAATACCTGGAGGAGATGAATGCGAGTTTGTTAGAGGCGAGAAGAAAGGTGCATAATAGGAGTGAATTGCGTGCTTTTGTGAGAGGGGTACAGCTTTGGGCTTTGCCCAGGGGATGAACCCGAGATTGAGGAGATACCATGGTGAGGGTCAGTCGTAGTATCGCGAAATCCTAGGATGGATTTTTCTGACTGCGACTAGAGTATAGTGGGGACGGTAAAGGGGGGGCCTTGTTTTCGACTTGCGCCATGCTCTTCCACGATTTTTCTGCTGCGGTGTATGCTGCGCACCTCGCCTCCAATCTGGGGATAGGTGGTAGATGCAGATGAAGATGAGAGATATGTATATATTTGTGTGTGTGTGCATTTGCCTGTTTGTGTAACTTCGATATTATCGTTATACATTTCTCTTGCCATCAATTTACGAATATTATCCGATCATTTCATTCTTATGCCTAATTTATTCATTTATAAAACCTTATTATATTCACATATGCAGAATAGGCAACCTTAATAGAAATGCAAAAAGTGTTTTTCTCTCTTTTGTATTTCCTTCATATTGCTTTTCACCGAATTCATAATTCATTTAAATTTTCCTTTATTGAGAATCAATATCATTGATTTATTGAGTACGTGATCTCAATCTTCCGCACTAATTATTCAACTTTATGTTTCCTTACTATTCATCCGTTACCTCATACCAATTACTAATTACCCATAATTTTAGATGCGATGTTAATATATTACAAATCTAGTGCAACACACTTGACACAACTCTATTATCAACAGCGGCTCTTTGGACGGATTGGAGGTTACTGAGGGGAAAGGTACTTTATTCTCAGAATAGAGTTATAATGAATGCCTATTTTGACAAATTCTGTGCAATACATCAGAGCAGAAACGGTTAATCAAATAATAGATATGTAAAGTTTTATGTTATTATATATGAGTATTATTATTCTGCAGTGGCCGAAAGAGCTGCCTTTTCAGATTTGTAGCTCAAGATAGTTTCATTTATCTTGTGATATATATATATATATATATATATATATATATAATATATGAGTATATATATAGTAATATATATATATATATTATTATTATTTATATATATATATATATTATATATATATATATATATATATATATTATTATTATTATATATATATATATATATATATAAATATATATATATAACATATATAAATTATATATTTATTATTATTATATATATACATATAAATATATTATTAAACATATATATAATTATAATATATAAATATATATATATAAATATATATATATAAATATATATATAACATATATATAAAACATACATATAAATATATATATATTTATATACATATATATATTATTATATATATATATATATATGGTATTATATTATATATATATATATATATGATACATACATATATATTTTATTATTATATTATATACATATTTATATATTTATATATTACTTTATATATATTTATATTATATACATGATGATATTTGATATATATTACAGGATGATATGACATAGATGATATATATATTATAGATATATATTATATATAGATATATTATATTATATATTATTATTATTATTATTATTATTATTATATATATTTATATTACAAACATATAAACATATATATATATATTATATTATATATACATATACATACATACATATTTATTATTAATATTATATATATATATATATATATTTATTACATATATATGTATATTATATATATTATTTATTACATATATGCTATTATACACACACATGGTATTTCTGCAATAAATATGAACTATAACTATATATATTATATATATAAGGCTTATTATACACATATATATATTATATTATTATATATTACATATACATATTATACATGGTATATATTATTATTATTATT
>JABUQX010043348.1:12500-17500 GCA_015478945.1 Trachelipus rathkii | reverse complement strand
ACAGAATCTTTACAGAGGGAGATCAGCACTGATAATATTTATCATAAAATACTGAAAAAATAAATAAATCTATTCCTTATTACTTTGCTTTAAGCTTGTTGAGGTTTCTATACTCTATTATCGTGTTTTATTGGAGAAAGATATTTTTATGAAGCGAGACCCCAAATTGTACGGAAAACACGTAGGAGATTCCTCAAAACTTAAATTTGAAGGTTTTTTGTTTCTGTTTTTTAAATCTTTTTTAATATTGTGCCATTTTCATCAAACTAAAAGCAAATAACCTAATTCTTCGGAGTCTAAAACAACTATTTCCATATCTTTCCAGCATCATTTTTTTGCTTGTTTTTTACTGGAAATTGAGAGCCAAAAAATATTTTTCGAAGTTCCAATATCTCGAATAAAACTAATAACATTTACATATTCTCTAAGTAAAGGTTGTAGTTTGATAAGCTCAGGAAACAACATCAAAAAAATCCTCTGTGATCGTTAGAAAATAAACTTTATTTTTCTAAAGAAATTTCCTCAAAAAAATTTCATTACCAATTACGTTAATTTTTTCTCTTCGTCCAATTCATCAAATTAATGTAAATTTTTCAAATCATATAGGATTTGACGAGTTATACATTTTTCTTTAATTTTTTTGTTTGTTTTTTATTTGTTAACCCAATCGTATGACCTCTGAGGTCCAGGCAAAAACTAAATTTTTCATTTATAAAGACAACTTGAGGTATTATTATAGGAAAATTGCAGAAGATTTTTTTTTATTCATACTGTTTTCTGATCATATCATGCCACAAGATTTGCTTGAGTATACGTAATGTTATATGTTCTATCCGAGATCTATCCAAGATTCCGGCACTTTAAATAAAATTTTATTTATTTAAATTTTTTTTTTGGCTAATAAAAAAATAAAGGAATTAAGTTGATATAGGAACATGCTCAAAGTCAATGTTTTAAAGCTAGCCAAATGCTGCAATTTGGTTTGTTTGATGTTGATAAGGTGAAAATTACCAAAATTACATGCAAATTTAAATTTAACGATTCTTCCGCCTTCAACATTGGACCCTTCTCTTAAATGACGTCAAGTTTAAAATGAGTAACAACATTATACCAAAATAGATGGAAAAGTATTTTAATTCGATTTCTACATTGTATTATTCAATAAATATTACTTTCACAAACATTCTTATATCATATATTTATCAGATGAATACTAGTTTTCAGAACAGAGTCTTATATATATGATCTTAATGGAAATGAAGAGCATTGATTCCACACACGATTCGAATAATATTGTAAACATTAAGCCAATACCAGGATGGCTGAGCATCTCGGATGGTGTACATGTATAATGCAGTACACGGTTTGGCAACAATTTTTGTGCAATGCCAAGTCACCAACAATGCTCCACAGATAGTATAACTCTCTTCAACATAGTAGGTATATCATGAAGGAAGTATACCCAGCTCAGCATCACGTTTACTAATATTTTCGCTGGGCCCCACCTGTGAACCGCTCGAGGAAAAAAACGTACACGTCTCGCAGTTACACTTCTTTGATCTTAAGATATTATTTACTTTATCATCATAGGCTACGCAATTCAGTGAATACCCAGATCCTTTCACATAAACTCATGTCAAAGAGTCGTTTAATGACCGAAAATAGCAGGGCACCGATTACCACAAGATCAAAGCAGAGAAAGTTCTTTCAAAGGATATTCATTTGTAGCAATGTGTCGTATTCACCTTTTTTTCGCCAATTGTGAGTCCTTTTTCATATTCCGAGTTTACTTCCACTTGTAATAAGTTCAACACATCTCTAAGCACTTCTGTACACCGACCATCAAGAATAAGTGTGAGAGGAAAGTTTCTATGTCCGAAAGGATTATCATTTGAGACGATATTGCTTCATATGCCTCTCTTTCAAGTTGTTAAGATTTCATTAAACAGATTGATAAAAGCCCGAATTTGATTAATCAGGATGTAAATCGAAAAAGAGCTGAAGACGGGAGAGGTTAATAAAAGTGGGCTAGCACTTCTCCATGATCTATCAATGACAAAACTGATTAATGATTCTGAACTTCACTGCATTAATAAGTATTAAATTGGCAGGATATCCCCTGCCATTGTCACCAGATACCTGTGTATTTTTCCCTGTACCTCTCGTAGCTAATATTTTTTCAATTTATATTGCGATATAGTTACAGGTGAACCGTGTACCTTTTTCGTATTGTTAGGTAGAACCCTCCTTTTATTTTTTCACCCATCTAAATCCTCAAATAATATAACTTTAAACTATCACGTCGGAATGCCCGGATATTGTGAACTTAAAACCTCCGTAGTCCATCCAGCTTCATAGCCTTTTCTGAAATCTTGCTTCTGATCGAAATACTCTTACATAGTCATTCACCTTCAACGAATTTCTTTTATTTTTTTTCTTTTTCACACAGATGTGTTCTACAGCCTCTTTAGTTTTGACATGCTAATGGATGATCTTTATAGTTCTAGGGAAGATCTGATTATAGAATAAGCTAGATCGTCAGTATATCAATCATCATTTAAAAGTGTTGCATTGGAGTAAAAACCTATGCATGCGCTCTTTAATAGTACGCTGTACTCTTCAACTATAGCGCTTTGTTTACGGAAATTATGTAATATTATACCATACTCCCAGAGCAACTCCTGAAACTCTCGGCCTTTGAACTCCATTCCTGAATCTCTCCAAAATATTAAAGGTGTTCTCGCTCGTCTTTTTACTAATTTCAAGTACCAGCAACACGGAACTGTAGCTGATCTTTATACTTTTATTGGCTTCACCACAAGTATCTGAGATACGCAATTGTAAATATAAGTTATGAATGAAATCCTTCATTATTATAGAACATATTAATCATTTCCGAAAATCTAACTTCCCATATGCTATCGAGCTGCGGAGATATGGTTTTCCGTGTAGGATAAATTTTTTTCTTACAGTTTATGTAGAGTAAATGTCTCTTCGCCCTCTAAATATGCTTAAACTCTCTTTTTTCTCAAGATTTAGGATACCTTAAAGCAAACCTAGTGAAAACCGCCAAACTATTCTGGTTCCCTGCAGATTGACAGAATCGTATCAACTACTTTCCCTTTCCCTTTTTTACCCCCCTCCCCAATTGGTTTGGCCTTTGACGCCCCACATCTTCGTAAACGCTATATTATATATATAGGTATATATATATATATATATTATATATATATATATAATATATATAAATATCGTATATATATATATATACTATTGTACCTACAATGTGCTATAAAGTTAAAAGGGATAAAGAAAAAAGGTCTAAAATAACATACAGTATACAAGCATTACAGACTATAATAAACAAACCAATTAACATAATTGCCAATTAAATCTAACGTGAAAATTTGACTTTACCATGAAGTTACACGTTTTAAATTTATAAATTATTTTTGCTTCTCATTTCTTCTGCAATTTCTTAAATTTCTTTAGAAATTTGTTTTTATACCAGCAGTTATATTTCTTCTTATTGTGCAAATAGATAAACCGTTGGTGAAGTGTTGGAAATGAGAAACTTAAGTCCTTAGAACTGAATCCAAATACAACTTCACTAGTAATTTCTACACTGTGACCAAATCAGTAGATTGTAGTTTTGTCTGTGGATAAATGTTAATTGCCAGTTAATTGCACTCTTTCAATAATGAAGGTATCCACAACTGTCATAACAGTAATCGATGGTACGACGAAATGCTACATGCCGCTGTTGAAACTAGAAACATATTCAAAGCACCAGTCTTTGTAAACGTGTGGTGCGGTATCATTAGCAATCACTTACTTTGGTCTATTGTATTAAAATTTTCTTGCAGTGTTCATTTTTCTAGAATATTTTCAAAGCGAATTTTCAGTACTAATGGATGATTATTTTGTTCTTTAAGCACAGTGAATCTCATGAATACTAGGTGCCAATGTAAACGGTGAATCAGTAGTGATGATCTCTTTCATTGGCAAACAACTGTCGAACCTCACCCATCTTAATTTTTTTTTTTGTGTAGATGAATGAAAAAAAAATTTGAAAAAAAAAGAAAAATTTGAATTAAAGGTAGATACAATAGACGAGTTGTTTACACTTATAAGGAATAACCTGCCTTTGTAAAAAAGAACACCAAGATGACCTTTGAAAAATAACAGGTATATACTAATTTATTTCAAAAGTTGCAAATTGCATTAAGAAGAGTAGCAGTGAGATTCTTTCAATAATTACTATGAACTGTAGATGTATTGTTCAAAAAGAAAATAAATTAAAAAAAGTAATATTTTCGTTCATTTTACCTATATCAAAATAGCTTACTACTAGTTTTTTTTTATTTATTTATTTAATTTTTTTTGCTAAGAATATCAAAAAAACTCCAAAATGTTTAATTTTCACAACAACGTGGAAAGGTGGACCTTAGGAGGAGGTCACCCACTTCTCAAGCCATAATAATATATATATATTATATATGATATATATAGTATGATATAATATATATATATATATATATAATATATATATATATTATATATATATATATATATATATATATATATATATATATATATTATATTGTTATATATATTTAGTATAAATAGAGTATAATTATATATATATATATATATTATATATATTTATATATATATTATATATATATTATATTATATATATTATTATATATATATATATTATTATATATTATATATATATACATATATATATAATTATATATATATATATATATATTATATTATAGTTTATTATATATTATATATAATTTATATATATATATATATATATATATATATATATATATATATATATATATATATATATATATGATGTTAGTGGATCTGAGATGTGATCGTCATAAAGCATATGACCTAAAATAATTTAAAACACAATTTTAAAACTGTGATGATAATTGACATTTTTAATTAAATGTTAGAATATTTGGCAATTTTTCTGA
>JABUQX010043348.1:0-2500 GCA_015478945.1 Trachelipus rathkii | reverse complement strand
TTCTAAATGAATTCAATTATTATTATAGCTATTATTATTGTGGTTGTTTTTCTTTTAATTTATGATGCAAAATAGCTTCTTTTTTTAACTTTTATATAAAATTTTAATAATTTAGTATACTTTTACAATTTAATTTCAATTATTTAAAACCTAAAAATATTGGGTAGGAGCTACCTACCCGAGACTCCGACTCCGACTCCGCAGCCCTGATATATATATATATATTATATAATATTATATATATATATATATTATATATATAATATATATATAATTATATATATTATATATATATATTATTTTAGTATATAGATATTATATATATATATAAATTATATATTATATTATATATATATATATAATATATTCTATATATTATATTATATATAATATATATATATTATATATATATATAACATATATATTATTATTTATATATATTATAATATATATATATATCATATATATATATATTATATATAATATATATATATATATTATATTATTATATATATAATTATATATATATTTATATATATATATATATATATATATATATATATATATACATATATATCATATTTATTATAATACATATATAATATATTATATTATATATATTAACGATACCCATATATATATATATATATATATATATATATATATATTATTAAAGTTGCTACTATATACGTAGTTGAAATATTATTGATTTTTTACACCCTTGAGAAAGTTTGTTGAACTATTGTTTGTTTTTGCACTCACTGTTGTTAGATCATATTTCGGAGATTTAAACTTTTATTGATTTGGAATTTTTATTGCACATAGTTAATTAAGAAATTAAAACCTTACATTAAAATGTTACTATGATTAGTATTAGGTTTAAAACTTATTGAACGCATGTTCCTATAGCTTTCGTTGCAATAAACAACCTTCTTCAATAGATGCGTTCAAAGAAACTAATACGTGAATTCAGAATAACTTTGCCCATTCAATGGATTTGTATGTTGAACGGCGCCATAGTCTCGCAGTTCCAGCAGTCGATAATCTGGCAACCCTTGTTGCTATTTTTGTTTTTAATCTAAATTATTTAGTTTTATAAATAGAGTATCCGCACAGGGAAAATATGCACTGGTATACTTATATACACGACAGACATACATCAACAACATACGTTTGAATGATACATAGACAAAATTTCCTTCTGTGTACAAATACAAAAAAGGCTGTGCGCAGATTTACGTGCGCAGCCCCACACTTAATCTCATACATGAAACAGAGTACTAAAAATTATATGTATGTAATCTAATCTGCAAAATCGACATTTACATGCATACACACTTATACCCGCGGGATTTCCTATATACATAGAGATGAACCGAGGTTTTGATTTATTTTAAGGCAATTTTTAAATATATTGGAACGCTTGCATCTCCGACCCCGAAAAGTTAGTAAGAGAGAAAGTTAGTTTTTGATTTTTTGGTTGATATTTTTGATGAGTTGGGAGTGGGTATTTATTAAGCTGTTCAAGAGAAAATCAATTTTAATTTCACCGGGAATAATATTAAAATTTTTGGTAGAAATGATGCAGAGAGATTCTATGAGTTTTCGGAGGGTTGGGCTAGAGGTTTGATGTATGGGGGTAATATTATTAATGTGTATTTTATGATTAAGTGAAGCACGGTGGGATGTGAGCGAGGAATTTCCATTGTCATCGATTAAGTCTTCTTTGTGTTGTTTTTGTCTTCTGTCAAAGTCATTCGTTTCGCCTATGTACAGTCTATTGCAGTCGTGGCAAGGTATTGAGTAAATGCATTGGATAGGGTTGGGTGCTGGTTTAGGAGGGTGAAGGTGTTGTTTGAGTGAAATGGCATTAGAAGGAGTAAGGACAATATGTTTGGGTAAATTTGTTTTATGTTTTGTGAAAGTTTGGTGGTGGGTTAGGTAAAAATTTTTTTTTACGGTGTTGTCAATAGTGGCTGGGTGTTGTGGTTCATTAACATTCTGTTGTTTTGGCTGTTGTGATAAGATTTGTTTATAATGTGAGTAGGGTATTGTAGTTTTTGGAGGTGTTTCGTTAGTCAAAACAACAATATTATAACCAGCAACACCACCACTATTGACAACACAGTAAAAAAAATCTTATTTACTAACCACACCAACTTTCACAAACATAAAACAACATTTACCCAAACAGATGTCCATTACTCCTTCTTAATGCCATTTCACTCAAAAACAACCCTTCACCCCTCCTAGACGAGAAAAGGTTACTAAGGGACTTTTCGGTTCATTCCCCATTTTGAGGGGGGCCCACATAATAATTACATAATAATAATAATATTAATAATAATAATAATATAATATAATAATAATAATAATATAATATTAATATATATAATATAATAATAATAATATAATAATAATATAATAATAATAATATAAAATAATAAAACTTAAACTACAAGTATTAGTGATGAAAACATTCACATATATCATTTTATCG
>JABUQX010043347.1:17500-29090 GCA_015478945.1 Trachelipus rathkii | reverse complement strand
GGGGTACACCCATTTTTTATGCTGCATTTCACAGTAGCCATAAAAATATTATATCATTCGACATCGCTGTTTGTTGCGCGTTCGTATTGCGCGTGCGCGACACACACGACGTATCCATCCTCCTTAATGAATTAATATCGACTTATATTGCTTACACATTTTATATTAACTCCCGTCGGTGATACACGCTTGCTAACATAATCGTGAGACACTGATTATATATATATATATGGCTATATATATTTATATATATATATTATATAGTATATATATTATATATTTAATATTATATATATATATATATATTTATATATATATATTCAGAGGTGGCGTTATTGTAGGGCCATTGGTAGGCCACCTCAAAGGATTAAAGTTACAGCTTGGACAAGAATCTTAGGTTTAGTCATTTAAGAATTGTTGATTGTCTTATAGAAATATTGTTAAGAACATTCCGATTTGTTGTTAATATAGTTTTGTGTCATTAATAGCTAAGTATGTGTGTGTTTTATGTAAATAATACAAAATACAAAATATATTATGTATAAATATATAATGATGTACATATCACAATTTATATTATTATTATTAAATATTTGATATGTGTACTAGGTATGCTGTAAAATGTGTGTGTGCCTGTGTGTGTTGGTACGTATGTGTGTATGTAGAAGATATGTGTGTGTGTTCCTGTGGGTATTAATAGAAATAATTATTGAGAGTTTAGCTAGAGTAGAAATAATTTTAGTGTTGTAAATAATTGGTAAGAAACGAGAAGGATTTTAAATACTTTTAAAGCCATTTTGTATTAGTAATTAGGTTAAGAAAATGGTTAATAGGGATGTTATAAATATGTAAAAAAGAAAGTCTAGAAAGATTTGTAAGAAAATAAGAAATAACATGCTGTCAGATTTTATTATTACGAAGGTAGCTATTGAAATTCATGATATAGCCATCATATTGTTACTATGGCGTTTACGATAAACAGAACATCGAAGAAGGTACTTTTGGAATGGCACACTCTCATGACGTCACAGAAGCAGTTTGACGTGGCGGACGTGGAGCGCAAAGCAGTTCACTTTATAACCAGAGTCGATTGCGATAACCTCTATTCTGCGTGTGTGCTAGGCTATTTGTTTAAGATTTGCATTTTGTTTATGTTAGCCTAGTTTTGCATTTCGTATTAGTTTGTTTACGTTTTGTACTTTGAAAAGTTTTAAAACTAGTATTGAGAAGTTGAAACATTGAGATTAAAGTTAGCATTTTCACAACTTATTACGTTTAGAGACTTGCTATTCTGAACCGAAACCCTTCGGACGTGCCTCCTATATACTTGTGATATTTTTGATGTTTATTTAGTTTTCAAAATTAGGAAAGTTTTAACAACTTAGCTTTGGCAATTATTTCATCTATTCAACTACATCTGTGATTGATTTAATTATTTATGGTAAATTAACGTGCATAAGTTATGAAACTATTATTTTGGAATTATACACATATGGCAATGTAAGTTAACGTATTCTTCTGTATGTTATTCAAATTATTCCAGTTTTGATTATTTTAATTTTGGGTACGAAGGTCAGGATATAGTAAATTATTAATTTGGAATTATTATTTGGTATTTTTGAAAAATAAAGTTATATAGCAAGAGTTGAATTAAATAAAGAATCCTTTACGATAATAATAGTAAACAACAGAAGAAGTTGAATTGTTTTAGTCAAATAAGTGTTGTATTTTAAAGAACATATTTTTATTGTTTTGCTTCGTTGAAAATTAAAGAAAAGAAAAAAAATATTTATTTTACTGAGTTAAACCTTGATCATTGAAATATATTATTTATAGGTTATTAGGTATTTTGATGGACTTCAAGAAAAAAGATATATATTAAGCTAGTTGTTGACATTTGGAAACTTGCCGGTTGTTGACATTTTGGGTTCACCGGTTGACGCCATTTTGAAGTCACTGACTGACGCCATTTTGAATTAACTGACCATTGACTGGGACAGTTAATAATAACGATATATTCTAACGATTTTGAAGACAGTTATAATAGTTCGAGACATTGAATATTAAGTGACAGTTAATGAAATAAATTAGACTTGTAGTTATATAAACTTAAACTCAATGGAGACTTTGATTTAATTGTCTTACGTTTTAGGACTTGATAACTTAACTTTGAAAACAGTTAGAGTGACTTTATATTTTGAGAATCCACATTGATTGGGACTTTGACATCTTAGATAAACTTTCTACTTGATTGATTTGAATTGATTTTGAACTTCGATATTTTTGGAATCAACGTACAGTTTGGACAGTTTAAATTTACTTAGGTTTACATTTTAATAATTTGGACTTTCTTGGAATTACGTTCGAATTAACTCAGACTTTTGATACTTTAGAATCGACTTACAATTGATAGGTGGAATTACTTTGGACTTTCGACATCTTTGAAATTTAATTCACGTTTTGATATAGTGAATTGTTTTTTCGATCCACATAAATTGAATCGACTTTGATATTGGACAGTATATATTAACTTGTAATTAATTAAGAATAACTGATTTATATTAACAATACTTTGATTTTGGGAACCAAACTTTTTCCTAACCTGGACTTTTATTTTGAGTTTGAACATTTAAGTGCTTTGATAGTCGGAATATTTTAGTGAATTGAAACACATACTTTTTAATAGTCGGGTATTTTGACTTGTTTTGAAATCGGAATTCGGAATTGGACTTGAATGCTTTGAGTTTATTTTAATAATTTTATATTTGAATTTATGGATAACTTTGAACAAGGCCATTGAGATTGGATTTTAGAAATCTTGATGCTTGATTGTAATTGTTTAGCTTTGAGGTCGGATATTATACCAATAGTTATTATTTTGGAACTTGGTATAACTAGTTTAGTTTATACTAAGATAGAACTCTGAAGTTTATTGAAGTTTTTCAAGTGACATTTCGACAACACACTTTTGGAAATACTATTGAAGTAACTTGAGTAATTGATATTTCGTTTAAGCAGTAAATTAACAGAGGTACTTTTATGAAATCATTACGGAGTTTAAATATACGAATGGTTTGCTTGTAACTTTAGGATTTGTTGAGGTTCTCTAGGTCCAACCTTGAAGTAAACATCTCTGAAAATACTAACTACAGAAACTACTTTACTCAGGCTAGTTACTAAAGGATAAGGATTTAATACGCTTCATTGTTTTATTAAATAATTTGATGGTAGGTTTAAGAAATTAGACACAACGCATTAATCAGTTTAGTTTATTATACCACTATACACAATTGGAGTGACTGTTTATTTGACTTTAAATTAGGCAATTTTCATTGGGTAGTGCAGATATTTGGGGCCGTTTTCTGTGCACTACTACACCGTTCCGCAATTAAGTCCGCAATTGCGGAATACCAAAATAAATTGCGGAATTGCGATTGCGATAATTTGAAAAATGTTGCGGATTTGCAGTTAGCGGAATGGCTATTTCATTCCGCAATTAGAGGACTACCAAAAAAAATTGTGGAATTTCAGTGGAATGCCAAAATTTATAGTCCACAAATTTTTACACGTTGGCCATCTTTGTACCTCTGGCAGCAACACCGAAAAATCGGTAATTTTTTGCATTTCAGTATTTTAATTAAAGTTTTGTAAATAAGTAAGTAAATTAACTTAAAACACAAAGGCATTTTTATCCATGAAATTTTTTTTAAAAATCAAAAATTTTTGTATCTTTTTCTTTTTATACAAATTTTTCTTAAGCTTAGGTTATAATGAATATATTTATGAAACGTTTGCCACCAATTTCAGATAAAATGTACTGTACAGTAAACATAAATGATAATAAAATAATATAACATATTGGTAACCAACATCGAAAGTCTTACAACAAGTATATATATATATATATATACTATAGATATATAGTATATATAATAATATATAATATATAGATATATTACTAAATAAATTAATATATATTATATATATTATATATATAATATATATTATATATATATATATATATAATTTTCAAATTATTTTTGAATATTTCCCCATACGAGGGAAAGACCTTACTAGGGAAATAATTATGCCGGTTATCCGGCACGGGATAACAATGATATCCGGGTGGATAGGCCGGATACCGGATAGTTGCCGGATATCCTAGCATGCCCCTAATATATATATATATATATATAATATATATAAATATATATATATATATATATATAATATATAATAGTATATATATATATTCTTTGCCCCACATAACTTCTCACAGATGTGTGGTAGGGTGCGTAACACGCATGGAAATAGGATAGTTAAGTAGAGGATATGATGTAAGTTGAAAGGAATGACCCCCCTTACCATAACCTCAATAAATTCAGTGAGACCTCATTGCCCAGTAAAAAAAAATCCACCCTAGAGATTCAAGGGACCGCGACGGGCCCTCACTGTGGTAGTCTCGTCAATGTAGGATTCATTCCCTTGGCCAGGCCCACAAATTATATACACGTCACAAACCCCACTATTCACTCCATTATGCACCTTTACTTCTCGCCTCTTGCCAAACTCAACATCCTTTTCTTCAGACATTCCCTTCCTAACTCAACTCCCACTTTTTTTTTATCTTTTTCAGCAAGTCGATTTCAGGCGAAGACACCACATACATCTGCTTACCAACCTATAAATAATCCATTCTTTCCTTAGGACTAAACCATCATAAAACACTTTTCATTTATTCTTCTCATTTATGCCTTTCTTTACAGCACACAACTCCTTTAACACGTGCATTAATAAATTCTTCTCCACCTAAACACACCCCCTAAGATTAATAAAAAAATTATCTATCTGAAACGATTGCTACCTTAGATCTATACCCTCTTATTCCACGCCATAGTTTCACTACAATGCCAATTAACACTATTACAACATACCCTCATGTAGAATCCTTGAGTGCACTCAAGACTTAAGACCCTTTGTATTCACCAAGGATTTAATTTGCACCAAGTTTACCTTCCAACCATTCACAAAATTTCCTACTCATCAGACTGCTGTTCTTTTCATTCAACATTTAGCCCAAATATTTATACTCAGATACCTGTTCCAACTGCTTGCCATCCAATGTGACACACTGCATTCTCTCCTTACTACCATTTCCTTACTTTTATCTATATTTACTTTTAAACCGCTCTTTTATACAAACTGACTAACCCCTCTACCAATCCTCTTAAACTTTCTTCAGATTCACAACAAAAAACAAATCAACAGCCTACAATAAGCAGAGCACCTTCCACTCTTCATCACTCCAACAACTTTCCTTGCCACACCTACCTCTAATTCTTTCATCACCTCCTCGATATACAAATTAAATAGCCAAGGAGACATAACACATCCCTGCATCACTCCACTATTAACATTAAACAATTCACTTTCAACTCCATTTATTCTTACACACGCTTGCTTCACTATCGACATAATGTACATACTTTTGATTCAATTCAGAAGCATACCACCATCATTATATATCATTAGCACCTGCCACAGGGCTTCCGTATTAATCCTATCAGGCCTGCTTAAATTAAAAAAAAAAAAAAAAATTTAATCTTCTTCTCTCCCATTTTCTCAATCATTTGTTTCAACGTAAAGATTAGATCTGCACAACCTCTATCACTTCTAAATGCCAATCAATCCTCAGTCACTCAACGCACTCTTTCAACAATATCAGCACAATCTCCCTACAAATCAGATAAACCTAATTTCCCGTCTATAGTTCCACATTTCCATTATCCCCCTTATACCTGTATATAAGGATACTATTAACTGCTCTCATCCAATTCTCGGAAACTATAACTTCCATACACTTTGCTACTCAAACTTCCATATCTGGTCAATCACAATCTTGCCTTTTGCCTCGGCTCCATTTTTGGACCATAAAATGAATTAGAGTTTGTTGATTGACTGGAAGTTGTGGAATAAAGCGCTTATGTAGTGTATAGTTCCAAATGGTTGGAGGAGAGCAGTAATTCCATCTATACCTGTGGATTTACCATTCTTCAACTTTAACATTCTACTAATTACCTCATCCACAAAACACCTATTTCTTCTTACACTATCAAATTCACACACATTCACCTCTTCATTACTGCCAATGTTTTTCATAATTTAGAAATGTCCCATCTACACTCTCCACACATCCATTTAATCAGCCAAGAAAGTACAATCACTATTCATTATTCCATGAAGATTTCCTTTACCCTCCTTCTTATCATAACCTTTCATATTTCCTTCCAGAAGAGCTTCCTATTCCCTTGTAAGTTCCTATTCATTCTCCTTTCAAACTCTACATTTGCCTTTTTTTTTCCTCCTACATATGCAATTTTAGTCTTCCTTTTTCCTCCAAATATATATCTATACACTGTTCTTCTGACCTGATCATTGGCTTTTATCACATTCAATCACAGATCTTTTTTTCACTTTTAACCACTTGCATCACCTCTTCATTCCATCACTTACTATTAACACAGTTACTTTCTACTTTAGCACTTCCACATACTTTTCTTGCACTACAAACAAAGGCTTCCTTCTTCTGCGTTTAGATTCAACTGATTTATTTGCAAGTGCTCTCAAATACTTTTCCTTATAACCTTGTTCACTTAACTTCTCCCTCTTAATTCTCCTCATTTCCTTCCTTATCTCTTTCCTCTTCATCCATACCCCCACTAACTTAATCTTACATAAAACAACATAATGATCTGATATTCCCATCCCCAACCTCCTCATTGATTTAACGTCCATCATATACTTTAACATTTCCTTCACCAACACAAAATTAATCATACTTTTCACTTTGATACCTTCTCTACATGCCCCAACTCTCATATACTTATGAAAACTCGTGTGCCTGAAGAATGTATTACTTACACACATACCTCTCTTCTCACAGAAATCAATCACCTTTCCTACCATTCCTATTTTCTCCACAACCCCAAAGGCACCTGTTACCCATCCCTTTATTGATCACTTATCCAACCATTCATGTAGCCCAACACAATCAATTTGAAGCCCCTACTCACCCCGTCCAAAACATCATTCAGATTATCCCAGAAATTCACACTCCTCTCAACATCATCCTCAGATGGACAATATGCTACAACCACACATACCTTGACCTTCTCCAACTTAAATTTAACCATTAGAATTCTAACACACACCCAAAAAAATCCACCATAGCTCTGTACCACAGGTCACTCATCAGAATCCTACCTCCTCTTCTCCCCTTCTCCATTCCAGCATATACATTTCACCTCACATCACTCGTCTTTGTTTCAGTAATAATCAAATCTAAGTTTTATGAGTACATCAATCACCTCTCTCCTCTTCAATTATTCCTTTATTAATCCACGTATCCAAACGATTCATACAATTTCGCCGGAAGATACAAGGTCGCTTACGGCGGTCACGACCAGGTCCGAGGCATACATTAGCATTCCTAGTATAAATATAATTGGTATTGGTCTGTTAACCCCAATCCCTACATACAAGGATATATGAAAAAATGGACCTGTAATAGTGGTGTTTCATGGTTTGTATGTGAAACGGAGAGTATATTCCGTGTAAGAAGCGTGTGGTTAAGAGAGCAAGAGGAGAGAACTATTGGTCAATGGAGGGTCCTCGGATATACCCTATACCGTAAATGTTGAAGGAGAGGTAATCTCATCGCTTCGATTACCACTTTTTCACTCCATATATAAGGTATATATATATATATATACTAATATATATAATATATATATATATATATATATATATATATATATATATATATATATATAGTATATATATTATATATATATATATAATTATATATATTAATATATATAATGGGAGGGTGCTTTCAAAATGAGGAAATGGAATGTGAGGAGAATGTGAAGCGGACACGACATTGAAAATATGCAATAACATTGGCAGTAATGAAGATGTGATAGTGAGTGTGTGTGCGTTTGTTGGTGCAAGAAGGAATAGGTATTTTGGGGATGAGGTCATTGGTAAGAAACAGGTAATGGGTAAAGTGAGAAAGTTGAAGACTGGTAAATCTGCAGGTATAGATGAAATCACTGGTGAAATGATCAAAAATGGAGGTGAAATGGTGATTGAGTGGATTTAGAAGTTGTGTAACAAAGCATTTATGGAGGGTATAGTTCCAAGGGATTGGAGGAGAGCAGTAATAGCACCCTTAAATAAGGGTAAGGGGGATAAGGGTAACTGTAGGAATTATAGGGGAATTAGTTTATTGAGTGTTATAGGGAAAATATATACTGGTATTTTGGTAGAAAGAGTGCGTCAAGTGACTGGGGGATGGACTGGTGAAGAACAAGGTGTGTTTAGAAGTGGTAGAGGATGTGTGGATCAAATCTTTACATTGATGCAAATGATTGGGAAAATGAAAGAAAAGAATAAATTGTATTTAGGTTTTGTGGATTAGCAACAGGTATATGATAGAATTAATAGGGAAGCTCTATGGCAGGTTTATTTTTTTTTTTTTTTAAAATTTTTTTTTTTTTTGTTTTTTTATAATTTTTTTTTTTTTTTTTTTTTTTTATTAAATAGGGAAGGCTCTATGGCAGGTGTTAGTGATATGTGGTGTGTGTGGTAGGCTCTGAATGAAATCAAAAGTATGTATGATGATAGTGAAGAGCATGTAAAAATAAATGGAGTTGAAAGTGATTAGTTTAATATTAATAGAGGAGTGAGGCAGAAATGTATTATGTCTCTTTGGTTATTCAATTTGTATATGGATGGAGTTATGATGGAATTAGAGGTGGGAGTGGCAGGGGAAGGTGTTAGAATGATGGAGAATGGAAGATAGTGAAGGGTGCCCTACCTATTATATGCAGATATTTGGTTCTATGTGGCCAATCTTAAAAAAGAGTGAGAGAATTGGTAGAGGGATTTGGCATGATTTATAAAAGGTGGGGTTTGAAAGTAAACATAGATAAGAATAAGGTTATATTTGTGAGCGAGGACAGTTCTCTGTGTGAAGTTATGTTGGATGAGCAACTGGAACAGTATCCATGAGTTTAAATACTTAGGATATATGTTGGATGGAAAGGGAATTGAATGATGCAGAGTTTAGTAGGAAAGTTGTTGAAATGGTAATAGAAGGGGGCTGTGCAATGTAAATTCCTTGGTGATGTAAAAGGGACTAAAGTCTTGACGTTGGACTGAGTATTACGATGAATGAGAGTAATGTGTTACTGTGTTAATTGTATAAGTATGAAAAAGAGGTATAGATCTACAGTACAATGTGCTAAGAGTAGACAACTCTTAGGGGGGTATTACGTGTGGAAAGGAATTGATAAAAATTATGGAATGAAGCAACATTAGTGGAATTGTGTGGTATGGCAAGCAAGGGAGTAATGAATGAATAAATTAAAGTACATTTGTTGTAAAAATTATCAATGGGTGGAAGGGTCGGAATGATGGTCAGTTGGCTAAGTATATGTATAGTGGAGTGTGGTTGGAATCACCACTGGGAGACGCGCGAAGAATAGTTGGATTAAGTCGGTATAGGAAATTACGCTGGGGAGGAATATGGCTTTGGCAAGAGGCGAAAGAAACCAGTACATTGTTGGAATGAATATCGGCAATAGTTTTGTGAAGGGTAAGGGATGTGTGGCAACAAGCGCTGGTGCCAAGGAATGAACCCAGGCCATTGAAGAGATGTTCATATGTCAGGTTTGTCACAGTTGCATAAGTTTTAGGCTGCTATGTCCTTTCCTGTTTAAATCAATAGCAAAATTAGGTTGACTAAAAAGTACCAGTTAATTTTTCTGAAAAATTTACAAACCAGCTGTAAACTGACTCCTGCCCACCACTATATATATATATATATATATATATATATATGATATATATATTATATATATATATATATATATATATATATATATATATATTATAATAGTATATATATATATATATATATTTTGTGTGTGTGTGGTGGTGCAATGTAAAGGTTCATATAAATAAGCTGGATCATTCATAGTTTTGAGTACAAAGTTGACTAAGGGTAAAATATTGACTCTATTTGGTGTCTGACAAGTTGAAGAATATGCTTTTAATAGGCCTGGTACTGTGAAGGTAAAACACCAAATTAAAACTACAAAGTACCCTATAAGAAATTTTGAAAGAGCTTCGACAAATAAAATCATAAAAAAAAAAATTATTACTCAAAAGTTTTAAAAATTAGTTTTTTTGATTCAAATAAAAAGAATTAAATTTATACTTCCTGGGGAAGATTTCTTATATGAAAATGAAGTTTGTTGAATTACTTTTATTCAAATCTTGCAATTACTTTATTTTTATATTTTTTTTTATTATATTTTAATTGGAGTTAATTTTTTGCATTTATATTTTAGTCAAACTAGTCTGATTTCTTGATTAACGAAAAAATATTATTAGATTTTTTTTTTTATATTTATATATATATATAATATTAATATATATTATTATATATATATATATTATAAAGAGTTAATATAAAATCTAATATATATATATATATATATATATATATATAATATATTATATACTATATAGTATATATATATATATATATATATAGTCAAATGGGGGAAAACTGGTGTCAAATGGGGAAAAACTGGTAAGTTTAGAAAAAATGTGCTATTTATTATAAAGAGCAACAAATAGGCACAAGACGAGTAGTTTTTTTGGTAGATGAAAAAATATCTGTTGAACTTAAAGCACTTCAAAAATAAATTAAAAATTATGAATTTGTAGCTCAAGATAATAAGTCCCTCATTTTTTTAAAACTGGTAACTATATTTTCATGTATAAATAAAAATTTTTTTTATAGTTTTTAATAATATTTTCCCTTTTTATTGTAAAAATATAAGTATAAATAAATACCTATTATATTATATTACCGTATATTATATATTATATTGTGGTAAGTATGTAGGTTGGCTCAGTAAGTAAGAAAGTCAAGTCAAGAAGTGGAAATCTGGTCATTGACGGCATGTGGTTAAGTAATGTAGGTCCAGTCCAGTAAGTAGGAGTTAAATCATGAAAAGTGAATTCCTATGCTCTTCGCAGTAAGTAAGGTTAAATCATGAAGCTGAAATTTCTATGCTCTTCCTGTTCTATAGTTCCATTACCTTCTATTCTTTCTATTGTTCTCGCGGCACGATCGTTCAAAATCGACTGGTCTTTTAGAACATTAGAAATATAGAGACAGTAAGAAACACATGTGTCTATCGAGACATTAGAACATTAACATATAAAATGTGATACGATACTATAAAATAATTAAAAAAAAAACGTTTTTAATCACAATTGAATTTATTTTTAATTTATTTTTTTTTCTCAAGAAAGGGTTAAAAGTATTTGTAAAAGACAACTTATACAATTTTATTTGTTTTAAAACAATGCACGTTTAGAGTTACCTTGAGTATTTACGAATGTAAGTTTTTTATATTGGAACATAAATTAGTGGAAAGCTGTGGTCACTAACACATGAGAAATGAAGAAATTAAGTTAACCGTATTTTAACTCCGACTGCACTTTCTAT
>JABUQX010043347.1:7500-10000 GCA_015478945.1 Trachelipus rathkii | reverse complement strand
CTATATATATATAAAATCAATTTTGTCAGGTTCTGTTAATTTCAAACAATTACCTTTATTATCAGTCTTAAAAAGACTTTTGTATATATATATATATATATATATATATATATATATATATATATATATATATATACATATATATATATATATATATATATATATATTATATACATTATATATATATATATATATATATATACTATGCAAGTTGCTGATAAGTCCTATAGGTTACTTTTTGGATTTACATGAGCGTGTTTGGTGATTGGTTCTATTTGTAGACTGGGACAGTCTTGATCAGCCCATGTGGCTTCTTGCCGTCTCTATATTTCTGATGTAATGGTATTTTGGTAAAAAAAAAAATATAAAAAAATAAAAAAAGGGTAATTGTTTAATGCACCCCTAGATTTTTATAAAAATCACAGCATAGACTATAAAAAATAGTAATGACATAAAAAAAAATGTCTTTAGGAAAAAAGCTATAGCCTCTTAAAGTTTAAAAAAATCCCATAGACATTTCTTATAAAAAATCTGACTGGAATTTAATTTTATCCAAATATACAAAACGTGCGAGGAAAGACTGTAAAGAAATAGTAAGCATAGCTTGCGGTTGCCTGAACTCCATCTGAGTTTATGAAGCAATGTAAATCTATCAGGTTAGATCAAGTTTGGCATGTATCAATCCATCAGGATAGGTCTCATTTAGGACCTACTAGTTCAGGTTGTATGTGTTCTGTAAATATGTAAACTTAAATCTTTTGTAACCTGAACTAGATGGTCCTAAACCGACCGGGCCTGTTGTTTTTTTTTTTTTTATATAAAGAAAACCTATGGGATTATTCCAAACTTTGAGACTAACTTTTTCCTCTAAGACTTTTTTTCATAAAGAAAACTTGCTTTTAGGTTTGGTGTACAGCGTCAACAAATCAAATCTAGTTTGGGTTAGGTATGCAGCATTGATAATGTCGCGGGATCGTGTAATGAGTTCCAGGACCACTACACAGTTCAGGTTATGATAAAATTTGTTAATTTTACGAAAGCACTATTGCATAATTAACAAAGCTTTTATCGCCAACACAGGTAATCACTCAATGGCTAACTAGATGGATCTTGATTTCGCAGAAATGAAGCCCTAATATATATATATATATATATATATATTGATATAAATATCTTGACTAAATTTTGAGCCACATCCGTGTATGTATATTTACTATAATACCTTAATATATATATATATATATATATATATATATATATATACTGTGGGGATTTTTGGAATTCACTCTCAATTTGTGCCGGGATAAAAAAATACAGAAAGGCGTATTTTAAAAGGTTGAGCATTGCGTTATTCAACTTTTTTCAAATGATCGCTGTTCCGCAAGTTTTTTAATTCTACAAATTAGAGTTGCGGAATTCCAATAATGCCCACCTCTGATATACATATATGGTCAGCGTTTAGATTAGGGGCCCCCTGTATCTGAAAAACTATGAAAGTTACATAAAAACTGAATACATTTTTGGAATAAGTGAATATTTTAATGCAGGAAAATGAAGAAATAAAATGAAGTGCAATAAAAAAAAGATAAAAAAATAAAGTTCACCCAAATATTATTCTTGCCAGATATCTTGAAAATTACGACTTGCATGTGATGGAATGAAATTTTTTTTTTTAATTTATTAATAAATGCATGGCACACAAGGGTAATCTACAGACGGGCTCTGCCACCATATCCCCCCAAACCGTGAGTGCTGGTAAAATAATTTTTTAAAATATAAAAACTATTTTTTAAGTTAAAAAAAAAAAAAAATTTAAAGTTAACCTTAAAATATTGAAAAAAATTAAAAAAATATATTTTTATGGTAACATTGCAATGTCAGAATTAGGTTTCAAACGTAAGATGATATCTTAGTTTTTGGAGTTATTTATTAGTTAGTAAATAAAAATTTTTTTTTTGTTTCCTGCATTAAAATGTTCACTGAATTCAAAAATTTATTCAGTTTTTTAGATACAGGGATCCTAATCTAACGTGAGCATAACCTGCTATATAACAACCTTAACAATATAATATATATATACCATATATATATATATATATATATATAACCATAATATAGTATATATATATATAATATATATATATATATATATATATAACAAATTTGTAGAAACTGCACTGTGACTACCAAGGTACCTAATCTAACTTAACCTACATTAATTTTTCATTATTATACCAGTTTGTGATCAAGGAAACTTAGGATATTTCTTAAACAAAAATAGCCTTGTGAGGTGGTTGACTATATCCTCACTAGTCACAGTAGTTTCTACAAATTTGCCTCTATATATATATATATATATATATATATATATATATATATATATATATATATATATATATATATATATATATATATATATATATATATATATATATATATATATATATATATATATATATAACAGTCAATTTCTAATATATATCTGGTGAAAGTTGAATTA